>PVLC010006548.1:0-68668 GCA_004027655.1 Graphiurus murinus | reverse complement strand
AAAAAAAAAAAAAAAAAAAAAAAAAAAAAAAATGTTACAGGAACCAGGCATGGCGGCTCACACTTGTAATCCCAGCATTTGGGAGGCTGAGAATTCGGGTTACCAGCCAGCCTCAGCTACCTAGTGAGGCACTCCGAAACTTAGTGAGACCCTGTTTCCAAATAAAAAATAATTAAAAAAAAAAAGAAATAGGCTCACCTTCGGAAACTCCTTTCATTTGTTTTCTCCAAGAGATGCCATATTCTTACCTATTGTATTGCTACATGCACATCATTTACCAATATTTTGCTTTTTGGGCAATTAAATTAACAGAGCTTCAACTCAAATTAAAAAGCAAAGATACGCCAGGCGTGGTGGTGCATGCTTGTAATCTCAGCATTTGGGAGGCTGAGACCAGAGGATCTGGGTTCGAGGCCAGCCTCAGCTACCTAGTGAGGCACTCCGCAACTTAGTGAGACCCTGTTTCAAAATAAAGAATAAAAAATAGGGCTGGGGGTATAGCTCGGAGGTAGGATGCCCCTGAGTTCAATCCCCAGGACCGCAAAAAAAAAGAAAAAAGCAAAAGCAAAGATACTCAGTCTTAGCCGGGCGTGGTGGTGCACACTTGTAATCCCAGCATTCGGGAGGCTGAGACCGGAGGATCCGGGTTCGAGGCCAGCCTCAGCTACCTAGTGAGGCACTCCGAAACTTAGCGAGACCCGGTTTCAAAATAAAGAATAAAAAATAGGTCTGGGGGTATAGCTCGGAGGTAGAACGCCCCTGAGTTCAATCCCCAGCACCGCAAAAATAAAAATAAAAAAAAGATACTCAGTCTTGTAGCTGACCCGTAGAGACCTTTAATAGTAATCATAAGCTTCACAAAGGCAAGGACCTTCCTTACCGGTCTGTCTCATTCCAATATCTTGTTCCCAGATCAGGGCCCAGTATTTTAAAATGGGAAGAGGGGGAACTCATTCTTATGTTGCTAGGTCCTTAGTGTTTGGGAGACCCCCATTAATATATCTAAAATTACTGAAAGCAGAAGGATTCTGGGTCTCTCTCACCTCTAAAGTGTTGTAATAGCCGGGCGTGGTGGCGCATGCTTGTAATCCCAGCATTTGGGAGGCTGAGACCAGAGGATGCGAGTTCGCGGCCAGCCTCAGCTACCTAGTGAGGCACTCCGCAACTTAGTGAGACCCTGTTTCCAAATAAAGAATAAAAAATAGGGCTGAGGGTACAGCTCAGAGGTAGACTATCCCTGAGTTCAATTCCCAGTACCGCAAAATAAATAAATGTAAATAGTTATAATTCTATGTCTCAGTATGCTTATTCCTAGGTATTCACTCAGTAAGCCAGCGTAATTCAAGAGAACTCACTACAGCATACAGTACTAGTCTGTGTTCCTGTGGAAACACAGTAAAACCGAAAAGGATCCTACAACTTAGTTGTAAGTCCATACATTAATTTTAAAAATTCACAAACAACTTTAAGAGCTTTTCAATGAATTGGGGGAAGAATCTTAACTAGGTGTCTCAACTGTTTCCCATACTGGTTCAAAGAAAGAAAGGGGGGGGGGCAATGTCAGCAAGACCTCCCTGGCTTGAGACACCAGCTGAGCCAAAGTACCTCAGCCCAGTGGCTCTAAAAACTGCCCTGGGCACGTGACCTAGGCCAGGCCAATCAGAATCCTTCCCTGGGGTTTTCCAAATTTCACTGGGAAAAATGAATCATGTTTTCTCTCAGATCATAGAAGTAAAGATGTCTGCAGATTGGAACTGACCATGATCATGTCCTCCTCCATGTAGAGGAAACTCATCTAAAGTAAGAAAAAAAGAGACACAAAAGGTACAGAGAAAGAGAGGAGGGAGCCATTATACTCTGTGTTTCAAATCCCTGGTTCTGAACACCCTTAAAATCCATTTCACTCCAGTTCATTCTGCAGTTTGGTTAAGTAAGCAAAAAATAAATTCTCTTTTGCTTAAATTAGACTGTGAGTTTCTGTTACTGGCAACCAAGAGTCTTAATGCTTGGGCTGAGGAGGTTGCCTGACCTGGAAGGATAAAGTACCTCATCTCAGAGAATGTAGGCCAAAGGTAACTGGCTCCTGGCTCACCCTGGGCTTATTTCTGGCCCTTCCTCCCCCCTAGTTCTCATGAGAAACTAGGTTAAACCTCTTCTACCAGGTATGACTGAATTCCTGTTACAGGCAAGTCACTTGTGTTCTTAAACAGAAGTGAACCCTCCCACAAATCTCCAAATACAATAATTTTAATGTTGAAAGCACTTTATATTTTATATAGCCACTACTCTCAGAAACAAGCATGAAACAGTTTGGGCTTCAAGCTATACATAACAGGTTATAAATATAATGAATTATATTATACAATGTATATGATAATATTATGGTATATCCAACAACAGGTTATGAATATGACCTGTTAAGAATATAATCTCTTCAACTAGTCCATGCAAATTACACTAATCTATGGAAAGAAATTTTGCATCACAAAAAGATTAAGAAAAAAAATTTTCACTTTCTTCCAACTCCAGCCATCAGTCAATCACTCTTTATCTTGATTTTGTATGATCATTTTCTTCTTATGATTTTGACTGTTTTCTTCCATATGAAACTTAGATGAAACTATTCATGTTAAATCTGCTCAATTCTACCTAAGCTATAAATAGAAACTGTGCAACTAAATTAGTCACTAGCTATAAGGAAATTCGATGTCTCCCTTAATAGAATACTCAGAAATTAATAATTAGATAGAACACTCAAAAAAGGTTACCTTTTAAAAATAATTTCAGGTTACTATGTAACAACTTCAATTGAAAAGACGGGAAAATAAGAACTGCACTCAACGCTGGGCGTGGTGGCGCACATTTGTAATCCCAGCATTTGGGAGGCTGAGACCTGAGGATCTGGGTTCACGGCGAGCCTCAGCTACCTAGTGAGGCATTCTGCAACTAAGTGAGACCCTGTTTCCAAATAAAGAATAAAAAATAGGGTTGGGGGTATAGCTCGGAGGTAGAATACCCCTGGGTTCCATCCCTAGTAACACACACACACACACACACACACACACACACAAAACTATGTAAAAGCAAACTGCCCACATCACTGTTTTTAATTAGCTTACTGTTAAGAAAAGTTCTGAATAATTTTAAGAAGTCACTATTTCATCAGTGAAATTTAAGGAAAATGGAGAAGGTAGATGTTTCCTTTCTTCACTTCAGCAACATTCAAATGGTATTATTAGCATGTCCCCTGTACCAAGAATGGGCAACAGCTGTTAACATCCAGATAAAGACACAGAGTCGCTACCCCAAGGTGTGCACCCCAGTGAGCTGACACCCCCCCGAGACCCATCTTTCCCAGGCACTATCTGCTCACTAGCAGGGCTATCAAAGTAGGAAGAATGGAGAGACTACCATAAAATGCTTCAAAAAAATCACAATTCTAAGTACACTTAAGTATCCTAACTAGAGCCAGGCATGGTGGCGCACGCTTGTAATCCCAGCATTCGGGAGGCTGAGACCAGAGGATCCAGGTTCGCGGCCAGCCTCAGCTACCTAGTGAGGCACTCTGCAACTTAGTGAGACTCGGTTTCAAAATAAAGAATAAAAAATAGGGCTGGGGGTGTAGCTCGGAGGTAGAATGCCCCTGAGTTCAACCCGCAGTACCGCAAAAAAAAAAAAAAGTATCCTAACTATTAAAAGTTCACAGTATCATATAATCTATTATTTCCATAACATTGTTTCTAAAGAAAAAAACATTCTAACCGAGATAGCTTTAGTTCCAGGGATATGTCCCATGTTCCTAATTTTGCTTTTGCCATGAGAGCTCTGCTCAGTCAGAAATGGAGAAAAGAAAAAGACTCTCCTAGGATGGAAAAATATGAGGAGGGAAAAAGTGGGGTAAATAAATATGTTATGGATCATTTGAGTATCTGACAATGGAGGGACTGCATCTTTAATTCCAAACTTCATGAAATCTAGATGCATTTCTCCTATGGAATTCCATCTTACTAAAGATATTACTAGCCGGGTGTGGTGGCGCATGCTTATAATCCCAGTACTTGGGAGGCTGAGACAGGAGGATCCGGGTTCAAGGCCAGCCTCGGCTACTTAGTGAGGCCCTCCACAACTTAGTGAGACCCTGTTTCAAAACAAAGAATAAGCCGGGCGTGGTGGCTCACGCTTGTAATCCCAGCATTCGGGAGGCTGAGACTGGAGGATCCGGGTTCGAGGCCAGCCTCAGCTACCATAGTGAGGCACTCTGCAACTTAGCAAGACCCAGTTTCAAAATAAAGAATAAAAAATAGGGCTGGGGGTGTAGCTCGGAGGTAGAATGCCCCTGAGTTCAATCCCCAGTACTGCAAAAAATAAATAAATAAATAAAAAATAGGGCTAAGGGTGTAGCTCGGAGGTAGAATGCCCCTGGGTTCAATCCCCAGTACCACAAACAAAAACAACAACAAAAAGATATTACTGCCATCTCCTTGAATGTATATTATTGAAAAAAAATCACTCATCAAAACATAGCAAATCCTATTAAAAAGTAGATCATCATTTTCTTTTGGGGTTCAGATACCATCAAACACCCCCAAACACAGCAGCTATGCAGAATAAAAGCCCAATTTTGGAATTTCATTTTTGTATTTTCCTCTTTCACCAATGGTGAGAGAAAGTGAGGGAGGGAGATTGCAAATATATTTATTTAGCATAGATATTATGAAGAATATGATTTTCTAAAACTGGCAAGCTCTTTTGTCTATCCATCCATTCATCCATGGATCACCATTTATGTGTCAGATATCTCAATAGTCTTAGGAAGAAATAATGGAGGGGGGCTACACAAAGGAGACACACCCTCAATTAGTAATTTCAAGGAGCATTCTTTTTACTTCTTATCTTTACTTGTTAAAGTCTTACTGAATGACTAATGAGTGGAACTGGAAGGTAAGATCAACTCTAAGACCTGTCCCATGATAAATTAAAGTTAGAGCAGAAGTTAAAAATAGATTAAGATCCACTATTACTTAGAAATACACAGGTGCAAACAAAACAAGAAGAGTATCTGGTCACACCATCAGCATTCTAAGGACACCAAAAATAGATGTATAAAGAACTTGCCGCATTAGGCTCCCACCATAGCTCCCAAACCACAGGAGACCCTCTCACAGGCAGCCACAGCTCCTCTTCCTCTATCTCAGCTAGAATACTCTACTGCCAAGGGGTACACAAGTGTTACTCAACATTTTAGTCATGGTGATCACAAACATAGCTGCAAAACTATTTAGATCTCAGCATTATGGCAAGGGGGATTTACAAACAGGGCCTCCTAGTAAGCCTATTGCCGTGTGTGTGTGTGTGTGTGTGTGTGTGTGTGTGTGTGTGTGTGTGTGTGTGTTACTGAAGATTGGACCCAGAGGCATTCTACCTCCAAGCTATACTCCCATCCCTATTTTATTGCTTTTTTTTTTTTGACAAAGGGTCTCACTAAGTTGCGGAGGGCCTCACAAGTTACTGAGGCTGGCCATGAACCTGTAATCCTCCTGTTTCAGCCTCCCAAATACTAGGATTAGCATGTGCCACCACACCTGGCTCCAATTTCTTGCATCAGATATAAATTTACTGCTCTAAATTCTCCAACTGTAGAACTATGTGCCTTCCTATATTAAGAAGTATGAAGCCAAGCCGGGCATGGTGGCGCATGCTTGTAATCCCAGTACTTGGGAGGCTGAGACTGGAGGATTCAGGTTCACAGTCAGTCTCAGCTACTTAGTGAGGCCCACCGCAACTTAGTGAGACCCTGTTTCAAATAAAGAATAAAAAATCAGGCTAGAGGTAGAGCTCAGAGGTAGAATGCCCCTGGGTTCAACCCCTAATACCACACACACACAAAAAGAAGTATGAAGCCACCGGGCGTGGTGGTGCATGCTTATAATCCCAGTAGTTGGGTAGCTGAAACAGGAGGATCGCAGGTTGGCAGACAGCCTCAGCTACTTAGTGAGGTCCTCCACAACTTAGTGAGACTGTTTCAATAGGGCTGGGGGTGTAGCTCAGAGGTAGAATGCCCCTGGGTTCAATCCCCAGTACCACAAAAAATAAACAATAAAAAATAGCCAGGCGTGGTGGTGCACACTTGTAATCCCAGTACTTGAGAGGCTGAGATGGGGATCACAGGTTCGCAGCCAGTCTCAGCTCCTTAGTGACACCCTCCACAACTTAGTGAGACCCTGTTTCAAAATAAAGAATAAGAAACAGGGCTGGGGTGTAGCTCCGAGGTAGATTACCACTGAGTTTGATGGTATACACCTGTAATCCCAGTACTTGGGAAGCTGAGACAGGAGGATTGTGGGTTCAAGAACAGCCTCAGCAACTTAGTGAGGCTCTCAGCAACCTAGTGAGATCTTTTTCAAAACAAAACAAAATTTAAAAAGAGCTATAGCTCAGAGGTAGAATGTCTCTGGGTTCAATCCCACAAAGAGAAAAAAAAGTGAAGTATGGTACAAGCTGTGTGTGGTGGTACATGCCTGTAAGACTGAGACAAGAGGATCACAGGTTCAAGGCCAGCATGTGGTAATTTAATGAGATCCTGTTTCAAAATAAAAAGGTCAGCCGGGTGTGGTGGCGACCGGAGGATCCGGGTTCGCGACCCACCTCAGCTACCAAGTGAGGCACTCCGCAACTTAGTGAGACTCAGTTTCAAAATAAAGAATAAAAAATAGGGCTGGGGGTGTAGCTCAGAGGTAGAATGCCCCTGAGTTCAATCCCCAGTACCACAAAAAATAAAATAAATAAAAAATTTTAAAAATTAAAAAAAAAATAAAAAGGTCTTGGGATGTAGCTTGGAAGTAGAGTGTCCCTGGGTTCAATCCCCAACACACACACACACACACACACACACACACGTATAGCTGAAAGAATACCTAAGTAAGACTAAGTTCAGTTCTAAGGGTTTTCACCTATCTTGCTGGTGGCCTTGGGAGACTGGTACTCTCTGAACTTCAGCCTCTTCTTCTGGCAAATAATGCTGCCATCAAAGGGCTGTTAGGAGATCAGTAGTGATCTAGGTAAAGCAACTAGCCTGATAAATGGCCTCTATCATACTAGACTGTCTATACCTCCTCCTCTCACCCAACATATCCACAGGCTGACCACACATAGCACACAGAGTATTCAAGGTAAGTTCCAGTCTGTCCATCAGTCTACGTCTGTTTAATAATGGCAAAGTTCTGCTAATGTGAGTTTGTGTGAAACCTAAAGGTAGGGAACCTTGGTACCAAATCATATGTTCCAAAGTCAAAAAGAAACAACTTTTATAAATAATTGACACATCAGCCCAGGTAAGAGACAATCTATTCCATGGGTTACTTGGCGGGGAGGGGGGTGGGGTGGGGGATGGGATAGGGGGACAAACCATTGGAGGAACAGCTCCATCCTTGAGGCAGCAATAAAGAAACTGACTTCATCTCACATTGCAACTGCTCAGTGAAAAGCTCTGGCAGAAACAGCCTTGTCTCTGGGCTTGATGTAGAAGCCAGCATAGGAGCCCTGAAACTCGACAGCTCTACGGAGTTTGGTTCCTGCCTAGAAAGCAGTGAGGCGGATGGACCGCAGATTTCGGATTCTACTGTGTTTTTAAACAGGCTTCAGACAAGACAGTTCTGGAGAACTGGGCTGCCCTCATATCACCAGTGCACCCGGCTCTTCATCCTCACGTAGACGGCTGTTCCTAAACAAGTATTTACTTGCTAAGGACTTGTCACTGACAGAATTCTAGTGCTGGCAGGAAGGCTAGAACCAACCAGCCTACGTCCATACTTTACTGAAGAGACAACTAATGGCCAGATGAGTGGATCACAGAGCTGGTTAACAGCAGTGTCAGAATCAGACGGGTTCAGGCCAGCATGCCTTCCATCAGGCCTCACCATCCATCCAAGTATCAGTGAACGGCCATAGTCCACTTCCTATTAGTACTTTAGTTTTTAGCCCTTCAAAGTCTTGGCTTTATTTAGAGGTCATTTTTTTTAAATCTTGTTTTCCCATTGTCATAGAAATAGCATAAAGTTTATCATTTTAATTTGTGTTTACGTATATAGCTCAGTGATGTTTACTCAAACTGTTGTGCAGGCTCACCACCACCTGTCTCCAGAACTCCTTTCATCTTCCCTTGAAGGAGCCCTCCCATGCCCCAGAGAACCACTTTACTTTGTGTCTCTATGCATCTGACTACTCCAATATCTCATGTAAGTGGAATCACACACTTGTCCTTTTGTGGCTGGCTTATTTCACTTAGCATAATGTCTTCGAGGTTCATCTGTGCTGTAGCATGTGTCAGAATTTCCTTTTTAAGGCTGAATATCCCGTTGTATGTATATACCACATTTTGTTTATCCACTCATCTGTCAAATACTTGGGCTGCTTTCACAGTTTGGTTATTGCAAATAACGTTACTACGAATGTGCCTGTACAAGTATCTGTTCCAGTCCTTGCTTTCAATTCCTTTAGTTACATATCCAGAAGTACGATTGCAGGATCAAATGATGATGGTTTCAAGAGACAAAGAAGAGACTAAATCATTTTGGTTGGTAAGTTCTTTAAGAAAATGAAAAATACTGTTTTGTTCTTAAATTTATCTTTGCTTAAGAGCAGCAAATTATATGAGAAATTTCTTAGAGGCTGGGTATGATGCAGAGGAAAAGGCACACCAATGGTGGTGAGAATGACTCTGTATCATTGCCTAAAGTAACACTGGTGCAGTTTTTTTTTTTTTACCTCCCTGTGTGTGATAATTCCTAAAGTTCATGGATTTGGTAGATTCTATTAGTCTACGGAAGAACTTCCTTGAAATGTACTATGTTTTGCTTTTGTTTTTGTTCTGTGTGGTACTGCGAATTGAATCCAGGAGTGTTCTACCTCCAAGCTACTCCCCCAGCCCTATTTTATTTTTTATGTTGAATTAGTCTCACTAAGTTGCTAAGGGCCCCGCTAAGTTAGTGAAGCTAGTTTTGAACCTGAAACCCTACTATTTCAGCCTCCCAAGTACTGGGATTAGAGGCATGCACCACCCTGCCTGGCTGGTTACTATGTTTTCTTATCATATTTTCTTTTTATTTAAATCACCAGACATAATAGGGTAAAAGGAACTGTTTCTAGTTAAAGAATCTAGCATGTTCTCAAAACAAGCATTCCAGTGAGAATTCCTGAGCTAGAAAAATATCACTGACACTAATTTTCTACAATAGGCAACAATTTTCTCTAGTAGTACACTTATTTGATAATTGCCTTAGAATTGCTTGAGCATAGTACCTGTATAATCTGAGTCACTATGAATTTGTGGTTACTTTGTAGCAGTTGGTATAAAACTATCAATGCTTGGTAGGTTCAGTATCAACAGTGCATACCTGCCAAGAAAAGTTTGTTACAATAGTTTGGACCTAACAATACTTTGGTTACTGAGCAACACACCACTGTCATCAATATCCCTGATTGACAGTGCACTCTGGGTCAAAATGCAGACTGGGTTCCAGGTAAGATATCAACAACACACCTAATGCCAACTACTCTCTCTGGCCTTTCCAAACAACTCAGAATGCAGACATTTCTCTCTCCTCCCAGGAAGGATTTGCTGAGTGAGAAACACACTCCTCTGCCTTCACTTCCCCAGCTCCCCTGGAACTCTTTCTGTTTAGGTATCTGCTTTCTATTCCAGGGTCAAGAAGGGCAGATCATATTGCCCATGTTTGCCTCACCAATCAATGCTCTATTTAATTTTATGGAAAGCTTCCTACAGTGGGTACAGTAACCTCCTCAGTTCCAGCAATCCTTTGAGTGAGGTATTCGTGCCCACGTTGCAGGAAAGGAGGGAGAAACTCGGAGAAGTGTCCTGTCTGGGGCCAGATGAGCAGTAAGGTGCACAGTCAGTTCTTCTTCTGGCCCAAGTCCAGTGCTCTTTTTGCTACACCATTCGCCTGCATTCTCACAAGCCTATGCCAACTTGGCTACCTCAAAGAGAATGTCCGAAGGTCTTCTCTTATAAGCAGCCTAATGACTTAGCGAGTGTGCTGGAGCTTTCAACTGTCATCTTTATTTTAGCTCATAGGCAGAAATTTGAAGGGACCAAGGCCAGAAGAAATATGGGGGATCAGTCCCTTCATTTAAAAATGCTTTTCGGAAATGCAAGCATTCTGTTCTCACCACTCCCAGCAATGCAAGGTACTGACAGTCCCAGTGCTTTTACCAGCCTCCAGCCTCACTCCTGAGAAGTGTACTGCATGAGATGGCATCCACTTAAGACTTCCTTGCACATTTTGAGAGAAACAGGCTTTCCAAATCTTTCCTGTCCAAATCTCAGAGTGCAAACAAATAGTTTTAATGGATATTTATTACATAATAGATCCAGGAAACTGTGTTCCTAGAACCACATGCATTTTTCTTCAACACTGAGACCTCTGGGGATAATCCTAGGGTGTACACTATATTCATGCTGATTTTATTGGACTTGGAGCATAACTTTTTAATTTTAAATGACCATGGAGGTTTATAATTATTATATCACTGACTTTATGGAATGTTACTGGTCCCATCCATGATTTACTTGATGCCACGGCCTTGTTCAGGAAGTAAATATCCAAATATGACATTGCTCCTGTGGGAAAATACCATTGGCTTTAAAACACCTGCTTTTACTGGAGAGTTTTTAAGAATACACTGTCATGAAAGACCAGGATTGCCTGTTCAATAAAATCTGATTCAATAAAATATAACTAAGATTTTCTAGGAGGAAGAAGTTACAGAGAATAGTGTAAAGTATACTCCAAAATTGTCCTATCCCAATATCTGTGGTTCTCAGCTCTGGCTACACATCACTATTACATGGGGGACTTAAATAATAACTATAGGTCCCTCACCAGATCAACGGAACCAGAATTTCTGGGAGTAGGCTCAGGTACTCTATTTTTTAATATACTGTTTGTTTGCTTGTTTGTTTTTTTCTGGTACTGGAGGTAGATCCCAGGGGCTTGCTACATCCCAGCCCCTTTTTAATTTTTATTTTGAAACAGGGTCTTGCTAAATTCCTAAGGCTGGCCTTGAACCTGCAATCCTCCTGTCTCAGCCTCCCAAGTACTGAGATTACAAGTGTGCATCACCACACCCAACTCTTTATATCTTTATTGATGCATTACAATTATACATCACAGTGAGATTCAAAGTACACACATCACTTCATGTATTCTTTTAAAAGCTTCCCAAGTAATTATAATATGCACCCAGGGTTGAGAATAACTGTCCTCTACCAATGGCTTTCAGACTTGAGTGTGCATCAGAATCACCTAAAGGCTGAGTGAGTGTGTGTGTGTGTGTGTGTGTGTGTGTGTGTGTGTGTGTGTGTTACTGGGGATTGAAGTCAGAGGCATTCTACCTCCAAGCTATACCTAAAGCTCTATTTTTTGTTTTGAAACAGGATCTCATTATGTTGCTGAGGCTGTCCTCAAACCTTCAATCCTTCCGTCTCAGCCTCCCAAATACTCAGATTACAGGCATGTGCCAACACACCCGGCTTAAAGGCCTTGTTAAAACACAAATTGTTAGCCCCACCTGGGTATTTCTGACTCAGTAGGTCTAGAGTGGGATAAAAGATTTCTAACAAGTTCCCAGGTGATGTTGATGCTGCTGGTCTAAGGGCTACAGGAAGAACCACTGCTCTAACACTTCCTCTAGTTGAACATTAATGTTACTGTAGTGTGTGTGTTACTGGGGATTGAACTCAGGGGCATTCTACCTCCGAGCTATACCCCCAGCCCTATTTTTTATTCTTTATTTTGAAACCAGGTCTCACTAAGTTGCGGAGTGCCTCACTAGGTAGCTAAGGCTGGCCGTGAACCCGGATCCTCCAGTCTCAGCCTCCCGAATGCTGGGATTACAAGCGTGCGCCACCACGCCCAACTTGTATTCTTTATTTTGAAAGAGGGTCTCACTAAGTTTCAGAGGGCCTCACTAAGTAGCTGAGGCTGGCCGCCAACTCGGATCCTCACATCTTAGCTTCCCAAGTACTGGGATTACAAGTGTGTGCCACCATGCCTGGCTACTAATTTTATTTTAAAACTCATTAGACCACTCCTAAATGAGTGCTAAAATTTCAGACATGTTTTCAATGGTGTGGGACAAAGAGAAGGATTTTCTGCTTAATCATCAATTTTGAAAGGTAGCAGGTTATCAGAATACACCATTGCCTGAAAATTTTAGTTATTAAACACGGACGCAATTCAATTCCTTAGTAAGTATTTCTCATGTGATGGCTAGTATAAGGCATACAACATGAGTACCTCCTTCCTAGAGGAGTGAACAACTCATATACAACTGCCATGCATACAAATAACTACATGGTGAGATGGGTACCTCAGAGTTCACACTGAGATGTGGAGGAGGAGGAGCAACAGAAAGACCTGGGGGAGGCTTTACCCAGGATGTGTCCTCATGATGATCACCCTAACTGGGTACCCAAGGGGCCTACCAAGCTGCCAGTTTTCCACTGTCCACAGAAAATTTTACAAACAGTGCATCCTACCACCTGCCCTGCAGGGTACATCTGGATCCTGCCCCCAGGAATTACAGCAGTGGCAGTAACTATAGATAATTTGACTTCCATGCTGAAGACAGGTTCATCACCTTTGTATTTCAAAGGTAGTTCATAGACCTTTGTATTTTTACAGCAATTAGCCAAATGTTTCACATATAGGGGACGCTTGCTGAATACTTGAGTGTAAAGGATGAAAAACTACAATGTAGAAGGTAAATCTAGTACATACCAGGGAGGTACAGAAGCAAAGGGGAGGGAGGTGATGACCACCAGTCTTTTGCTCTCTATGCAGTATCTCCATTCCATGGTTAACACACCACAAGCACTTAAAGTGTTAGCCGGTCATGGTCTGCACGTCTGTAACCCCAGTACTTGGGAGGCTGAGACAGAAGGATCACAGGTTAAAGGACAGCCACAGCAACTTTTCAAGACCCTCAGCAACTTGGCAAGACCCTGTTTCAAAATAAAAAATAAAAAGCCAGGCATGGTGGCGCATGCTTGTAATCCCAGTGCTTGGGAGGCTGAGACTAGAGGATCCAGGTTCAAGGACAGCCTACTTAGTGAGGCCCTCTGCAACTTAGTAAGACCCTGTTTCAAAATAAAGAATAAAAAATAGGACTGGGGATCTAGCTCGGAGGTAGAATGCCCCTGGGTTCTATCCCTAGTACCACAAAAAAAAAAAAATAATAAAAATAAAAATAATAAAAATAAATAAAAAATTAAAAAGGTTAGGGGTGCAGCTCAGAGGTAGAATGCCCCTGGGTTCAATCTCTAGCACCAAAAAAAAAGTGTTCTCAAGTAACCAAAACTTTGCTAACACATTAAGTTGGTACTAGAAAGTAAGAAGCAGCAGCTTCCCCATGGTTTGTTTCTGTAAATTTGTAAATAATAACAGAAACCCCTTAGAGACTAGCTTACTAATGCTAGGAAAGAGGGCTGGCTTCTGTAGCCTCCTCTGAGTGCTGCCCTTTGGCTACACACTTGCTGAATGTATTGTTGCATAAAGAATATTTTCAGATTATTTGTTTTCCTTTTTGCGGTACTGGGGATTGCACCCAGAGACATTCTACCAACCCTATTTTGGGGGGGGGGGGGTACCAGGGATTGAACCCAGAGGCATTCTACCTTCAAGCTACATCCCCAGCCCACTTTTTTTTTTTTTTTTAATTCTTTATTTTGAAACAGGGTCTCACTAAGCTGCAGAGGGCCTCACTAAGTAGCTGAGTCTGGCTGTGAACCCAGATCCTCCTGTCTCAGCCTTCCAAGTACTGGGATTACAATCATGCGCCACCACACCCAGCCCCCAACCCTATTTTTTATTCTTCTTTTTTTTTTTTAATTAGGGTCTCACTAAGTTGCAGAGGGCCTTACAGAGTAGCTGAGGTTGCCCACGAACCTGCGACCCTCCTGTCTCAGCCTCCCAAGTCCTGGATTTACAAGCATGTGTTACCATGTCCAGCTTCAGACACTGACAACCAGCAATTAATTTCAAAACCCAAAAGCAACACCACCAACTAGGTACAGAATCTCTCTTACACCCACCAACCACTATCAACAAAGTTTAGGTCTCTAAAGACCCCTGAGAGAAAAAATATCCAGAAGTAAAAATCTCTGCTTGATAACCACAAACACTTCTTTGTTGTCAGAACTGAAATAAATGTAGAAGTAAAAGGCTGAAAGTATCTTTGGAGTGCTAATATATAATGTGGTAGAGGTTACAGACAACAGGCTCTGTTCCCCCACCAGAACACAGCTACCAGGCAGCCTCTTCTCCCTAATAGCTAGAGATAGAGGTTATCATACTACTTCTGACAAATGTAGTTTGCTAGACTCAGTCTCAGAGGTTATCCACAATACTTTTAAAATTAAAATGAATTCAATTTTTACCATTAAAGGGCATTACAGAACAAAATGTCAAATAGTCCCAAATTAAAATTAAAGTACCACTGGTTAATGGATTCTTCTTGGTGAGTATTTCCTATGCAGAAGTACTGAAAAAAAGTGTTTTCCTTTTATTAAACTATGAATGTTCTTTTTTTTAATTAATTGGTGCATTGTAATCATACATCTTTGTTAGGTACAAGCTGATAAAGGCATATATGCACACATTTCTCATTTAACCCCTTTCCCAATTCCCACCCCATTCCCTCGCCCTCCCTCCTTCTCAAGTTCAGTTTAGTGATTGACTTTGATATATTTGTGAAAGTACATCATGTGCATTAGGGTGTCCCCCCCCAGTCCATCACCTTCAGTTAAGTCAACTTCTTTGCTTATCTAGGGTTTCTCCTTTTTCATCTGGAGTCCCTCTTATGCCCCATCTTCTCCCTAGCATCCCCATATTAGGGAGAACATATGCTAATTATGAGTGTTCTGATCAAAGTTGTTTTTTTCATTTGCTGTCAAATAAGTGTTCTGATCAAAGTTGTTTTTTTCATTTGCTGTCAAATAATACTGTGTCGCCATTATTTAAACAACTCTCTTTTGAATCAATGGATTTTTAATCACTTTTTACCATATGAAAGCACAGAAGCCATCATTCTAACTTCTTCCAAGACAGGACAGTACCCAGATATTAACTGCAACATAATGCCATCAGAAACCTGAAATGAATCAAGACTGTAGCTCACTGAACAGTAAAATGAGATTAAATTCTACTTGTAATAGGACAGAACTAGAATTTACTCTGTCTTCTGAGAGAGGAGTGCTACAATCAAACAAGTCCATAGGAAGGAAATTTAAACTAGTCGAGAATAAGTTATTTAAACACATTTCCAAAGTATTTATATAAATTCATGCTGAATACAAATCACTCTATTCAGTGAGAATGATGAGGTACAGTAGAAAGGAATAAAATTTAGGCAGGAAAGGAGACATTGGGAAGGAAAGGAAAAATATAGTTTTAAAATCTGGAGAGTTCATAGGCCCTACCCCCACCAGAGATTCTTTAGGACAAAGGCCAAACTTCAGCAAACGCCCACTCTTGAAACCTGAGAAAGGAGGAGGATCCAACTTGGAACATCTACCTATGACCACCAATACCTGAGAAAGGAGGAGGTCCAGACTGCTTCTGTGCCCACCCCTCTTAAAAGTTTATATAAGGACTGAAAGAGGCTGAAAAGCTCTCTTATCGCCCTCCTGCTCCTGCTTACCCATCCCTTGTTTTCCCAAATAAATACCTGCCTTTTGTTCCTGACTGGCATGTGTTAAAATTCTTTTTATCAAGGAGGCTAAGGACCCACAAGTGGGAACGTGTTATCCCACAACAAGAAGGTCTGGCAGAACTGGCTTTTTAGCGACATTTTGTTAGTTTACAATATTTAATTGAAAGCAATATAAAAATTTTAAATGTGCCCATTCAAACATCCTACTAATTATCACTAATTATCAATATTGTCTCTTACCCCACCCAACTAGTTTCAATAAAGGAAGCCTTGATGCACTTAATTCTAACTATAACCTCACGTCAGGAATTGAATGGCATCCACCAAACTCAAGAGAAATTGATACTACTTATGTTTGTGGAGAGGCAGCTCAGATACATTTGAGGATAAGGGACACCCAGCCATTTGCACTCTGCTTTGTGCGACTCCTCAACTCTTGGACACATACAGTGAATGTCTGAGGCTCAAACACCAGTTGCACTAGCTCAGAAAGATTTCTGAAAGTCCAGGAAGCAGGATGTTTCCAAAGGCTGACAACCACACATGAGAGTTTCAGAGGCATGCAGTACTAATTGGAGCTCTGTGGAAAGCTCTGTGACAAGGTTTTATAGGTAGGTACCTACGTGGCTGTCTGGCTGCCAAGTAGGAAATGTTCTCTTCTACCCCAAGTGCTTCTTTTCTCCACTTGAAAAACAAACTGAGGGGCATATTAAGGAGGAAAAACCAAGACTGCTTGATACCTGAGCAGATCACTGGAGCCAGACTGCCTACCAGACAGACAGCTCCTGACTGTCCTTGCTCCCTCCCCCATCCCGGGATTATACCAAAAGGAAAAGTGACTTAAAGTATATATATATATTTCTTTGGGTACATATCCACAGGGAGTCAAACTTTAAAAAATAAAATAAAATAAAAAGAGTGTAGAGGTATATATACATTTGGCCCTTAGAGTTCACTAATCACCTTTAACCTCCTAAAAAAATTTGAAATAAATCTTAAACTCAATCTCTCTGGTGAGAGTACTTGGGGAGCTTTTTCTTAACTCTCTACAGTAGAAAAATAAATATAATCATACTATTTCATAAAAAAAACACATTGATTTTAAACTATCTAGGGGTCAGAAAGCTACTCATAGCACACAAAAATGGAGAGGTGGGATAAAATATGGTTGACTAGAATATATAAACTGTGCAGAAAATGTATTATTTTTACTCCTAGTAGTTCTTTTAACAATAAAAAAAAGTATCTATCTGTTCTAAAGAGCAGGCAATCCTAAGGGACTCTAACATTCTCTAAGCCTCAGTCTACACATTCAAAAGGAAACAACCAAAATAACTTTCTACTTCACATAACTCAAGTTATCAGGACCCTTAAGAAAAAAAGGTTAAATAGGTTATGGGAATATGTAATACAAATAAATCAAAGCACTGCAATCCAATAAAATTTTAAAAAGTGACCACTAATATACTACATTTGACTAAAGTCAAAATAATTTAGGCCATTCTATAGGCAAATTAAAAGGTTTGCATGACTAAAGCAAAATGCTCATACAAAAGGAATCATTTAACATCAACATAGATATGCATGACATCAAAAACACTATCAAATTTCTCCGAGAATTTTCTGTACCATTAATATTTTCCTAACATATAATAAAAGTAGGTACTGTAGGACATGGTGGTGCATGCCTACAATCTCAGTACTTGAGAGGCTAAGACAAGAGGATCTGGGTTCACGGCCAGCCACAGGTACTTAGGGAGGCCCTCCGCAACTTAGTGAGCCCGTTTCAAAGTAAAGAATAAAAAATAGGGCTGGGGTGTAGTTTGGAGCCCAGTACCAAAAAAAATTTTTAAATAATAAAAATAAGAATAAAAAAGGACGAGAGTGTAGCTCAGTGGTAGAATGCCTCTGGGTACAATCCCTAGTACTGAAAAATAAATAAAAGCAGGTACCAAAGATCTGTGGGCCTGATGCTTTGGACTTTTAGTGGGGGAAAGAACTGGCCATATCTCATATCACACTGACCACTGCATTTTGCTTGAGAAAGACTTACTCATATTTGGTATAGTAAATGGCATATTTCTTAGAAAACCAATGATTTTAAAGAAGAGTAAATATATTTTCCTCTTGAAGACCATGGCTAACCACAGTATGGCACAATTCTGGAGAAATCAGACCTCACCCAGTTACAAAAATAGCAAAAAGGATTCTTGCTGCTGGCAGAAAAGCGACAAACATCTTTATTGATACCAGAAAAGTAGTGTGTTAAAATTTTCAATTAGACATTAAAAAGTTAGCTCTTAGCCGGGTGTGGTGGCCCATGCTTGTAATCCCAGCATTTCGGAGGCTAAGACCGGAGGATCCGGGTTCATGGCCAGCCTCAGCTACCTAGTGAGGCCCTCCACAACTTAGTGAGACCCTGTTTCAAAATAAAGAATAAAAAATAGGGCTGGGGGTACAGCTTGGAGGTAGAAGTCCCCTGAGTTCAAACCCCAGTACCGCAAAAAAAAAAAAAATTAGCTCTTAACCAAGCATGGTGGCACAGGCCTGTAATCCTAGTACTTAGGAGGCTGAGACAGAAGTATTGCAGGTTGGAAGCCAGCCTCAGCAACTTACCAAGGCCCTCAGCAACTTAGCAGGACCCTGTTTCCAAATGAAATATAAAAAAGGGCTGGGAGCTGGGTGTGGTGGCGCACGCTTGTGATCCCAGTATTTGGGAGGCTGAAACAGGAGGATCGAAGGTTCTCAGCCAGCCTCAGCTACTTAGTGAGGCCCTCTGAAACTTAGTGAGACCCTGTTTCAAATAAAGAATAAAAAATAGGGTTGGGGGTGGAGCTCAGAGGTAGAATGCCCCTGGGCTCCATCACCAGTACCACAAAAAAAAGGGGGGGCTGGGATATAGCTTGGAGGTAAAATACTCCTGGTATTCAATACCCTGCACCCCCCCACACACACACAAAATAACAACAATAATAATAATAATACCAGGCATGGTAGCACATACTTGTAATCTCAGTACTTGAGAGGCTGAGACAGGAGGATTGCAGGTATGTGGCCAGCCTCAGCAACTAGTAAGGCCCTCTGTAACTTAGTGAGACCCTGTTTCAAAATACAGAATAAAGTAGGGTTGGGGGTGTAGTTCGGAGGTAGAATGTCCCTGGATTCAATCCCCAGTACCGCAAAAATAATAAGATAAATTAGCTCTTTCAGATGAGATAGAGAAGAATAATTAAATAGTGTTTATGTAAAAGGTGAAGTAACTGAAATAATTCTTTAAGGGAGAGAAAGAGGTGAAAAAGAAAAAAGCTGAGACTGAAAGCTAAAAAAGGTGAGCCAGCCTAAAGTACTCTGAACAATCTGGGCCTCAGTTCTCTAATCTGTGAAACAGGACAGAAGGTAGATGCCTTCCTCTCCCTACTGGGCTTTGTGAAAATTCAATAAGGATTACAAAAGGATTTAGTAATTGTTAGTATTGTTATTTTATACAGAATCCCAGTTTTACTTCACATGGGGCTTCCTATAAATACTAATGTAAGGAGATTACTTATCGGTATAAGCCCAAATGAAGCAAAATTTTTTTTGTTGTTTTGTTTTGTTTACTTTTTCTGATTGACTTAAATACCAAGAAGGCTCCCAAATATCCTCACCTCCTGGTATTCACCTTTTTGAGTAATCCCTTCCCAAAGAATGTGAGCTGGACTTAGTGTTTCATGTCTAACACAAAAATGAGTAGAGTAATGGCCTGCAACTCAATGGCTGGTCCCAAAGGCAGTGTGGTGATATTCTCCCTTGCTCTCCTGGTTCACTCCCCCTGGCGGAAGCCTGCTGTCATGCTGTGAGAAGGCCTCATAGCAGCTGCTATTATGAGGAGCTGAGGCCTTCAGCCAAAAGGCAGAGGAGTAAGCCTGGTGGGAGATCTTCCAGCCCCAGCTGAGCCTTCAGATGACTGCAGCCCCAGCTGGCAGCTTGACTACAACTTCCTGAAAGATGCTAACCCAGAACCACACAGCTAAACTGCTGCCTTATTCCTGATCCTCAAAACTGTGTGAAACAGAGCCCGTTGTGGTGGCACATGCCTGTAATCCCAGTATTTGGGAGGCTGAGACAGGAGAATTGCAGGTTCAGAGTCAGCCTCAGCTACTTAGTGAAGCCCTCCAGAACTTAATGAGACCGTGTAGCTCAGAGGTAGCATGCCCCTGGGTTCAACCCCCAGTATCACCAAAAAAAATGTGTGAGACAGTGTTTGTTGTTTTAAATCGCCAATTTGGGGGATAATTTGTATGCAGCAATAGACTACCAATACAAAGCACTTGACAACATCTTCTTTTGCAATTAACATTTAAGATCAGCTACTTCCTTGGTTATGAATTACCTTAGGCAGTGGTAAATAAACGGCATTACTGTACTTGTCTGGGTTTGGTTTTTTTTGTTTTTTTTTTTTCATAGCAACTTTAAATGCTGTCTGCTTAATTTAGTACAGATTAAATGCCCCTAATCCAAAATCAGAAATCTGAAACATTTTGAGTATCAACATTATGCCACAAATGGAAAATTCCACACTATTAAACTTTGTTTCATGTACAAAATTATTTTAAAATATTGCATAAGATTGCCTTTAGCTATAGCAGGATGGCGTGGGGCACACCTGTACTCCCAGTACTTGGGAGGCTGGGACAGGAGAATTGCAGGTTTAAGGACAGCCTCAGCAACCTAGCAAAACTCTATTTCAAAATAAAAAAGTAAGAAGGGCTGGGGATGTAGCTCAGAAGTAGAATGCCCCTGCGTTCAATGCCCAGTACAAATAAATAATTAATTCAGCCTGTTAGCCCAGTACTTAAAGAGGCTGAGACAGGAAGATTGAGAGTTCAAGGCCATGCTCATCAATTTAGCAAGACTCTTGGCAACCTAGCAAGATCCTGTTCCAAAATAAAAAATAAAAAGGCCTGGGGATGTAACTCAGAAATAAGATGTCCCTGGGTCCAATTCCCAGAACCTCCCCCCCCAAAAAATTACCTTCAGGTAATGTGTAGAATGCACATACAAAATATAAATTTTATGTTTAGACTTGGGTCCCATCCCTAAGATATCTCACATGTATACTCTAAAATCTGAAAGAAAAAAAAAATTCAAGTATCTGAAAAAAATAAATTCTGAAACACTTCTGATTTTAAACATTTCAAGCCGGGAGTGGTGGCATTTGGGAGGCTGACACCGGAGGATCCGGGTTCGGGGTCAGCCTCAGCTACCTAGTGAGGCACTCCACAACTTAGTGAGACCTGGTTTCAAAATAAAGAATAAAAAATAGGACTGGGGGTGGTAGCTCAGAGGTAGAACGCCCCTGAATTCAATCCCCAGTACCAAAAAAAAAAAAAATGAGAGGGCAAAATGCAATCCTGACTCCTAGACTTGTGTCTGCCATTCTATCACAGTGATTCGCTAACTTAAGTTCTCCAAAGCATGTGCTTTAACCTCACTACTATAAAGTGATTACTACTGGGCTATTTCATTATCTACATAACTTACAGAACAAGATACATTTAAAAATGCTAATTCCAACTGTCAGAGTAGTTTTTAAATTTTTTTTAAAAGGTCCCTGAGGCAATTGGCAGTTTTCTTTAGTTTGGTCTTAATGCTTACTACACCCAGGGCCCAGAAGCTGAATCCATATGGCCTTCTACTTCTTAAACTTAAAATACAAGAACGTGCAACAGAACCAAAACATATTCAAAACACCATTTTTTTTTTTTTTTTCCGGTACTGGGGATTGAACTCAGGGGCATTCTACCTCCAAGCTATACCCCCAGGCCTATTTTTTTTATTCTTTATTTTCAAACCGAGTCTCACTAAGTTGCAGAGTGCCTCACTAGGTAGCTGAGGCTGGCCTCGAACCCGGATCCTCCGGTCTCAGCCTCCCAAATGCTGGGATTACAAGCGTGCACCACCATGCCTGGCTCCAAAAGCACCATTTTTAATCACTGAATTTTCCTACTGGTGTACTCTGCTTTTAAAATCATTTGCCTAGCCGGGCGTGGTGGCGCACGCCTGTAATCCCAGCATTCGGGAGGCTGAGACCGGAGGATCCGGGTTCGAGGCCAGCCTCAGCTACCTAGTGAGGCACTCCGCAACTTAGTGAGACCCGGTTTCAAAATAAAGAATGAAAAATAGGGCTGGGGGTGTAGCTCGGAGGTAGAATGCCCCTGAGTTCAATCCCCAGTACTGCAAAAAAAAAAAAAAATCATTTGCCTGCCGGGAGTGGTGGTGCACACTTGTAATCCCAGGACTTGGGAGGCTGAGACAGGAGGATCACAGATTCAAAGGCAGCCTCAGCAACTTAGTGAGGCCCTCCACAACTTAGTGAAACCCTGTTTCCAAATAAGAAATAAAATCAGGCTAGGGGTATAACTTGGAGGTAGAATGCCTCTGTGTTTAATCCCTAGTAAATAAATAAATACATACATAAAGCCATCTACCTTATATTAAGTGTTTAAACAAACAAAATAACTCAAGTTCTTATCTTAAAAAGTGTTTAAGCCGGGCGTGGTGGTGCACTCTTATAATCCCAGCATTCGGGAGGCTGAGACCAGAGGATGTAGCTCGGAGGTAGAATGCCCCTGAGTTCCATCCCCAGTACGGCAAAAAAATATATAAAGGGCTGGGGATATAGCTCGGAGGTAGAAGTCCCCTGAGTTCAAACCCCAGTACCGCAAAAAATAATGATGATGATGATGATAATAATAATAGTAATAATAGGGCTGGGGTGTAGCTTGGAGGTAGAATGTCCCTGGGTTCAACCCCCAGTACTGCAAAAAAATAAAAAAATATGAAGTGTTTGCCAAGCTGGGCATGGTGGCACATGCCTATTATCCCAATACTTGGGAGGCTGAGACAGGCAGATGACACAGGTTTGAGGATCGCCTCAGGAAGGAGTAAGACTCTCATCAACCTAGCGAGACCCTGTTTCAAAATAAAAATAAAATAGGGCTGGAGATGTAGGTTAGAAGTAGAATGTGCTTGGGTTCAACCTCCAGTGCCATATTTAAAAAAAAAAAAAAAAAAGTGTTTGCCAGACATGAGAATCATACTTTCTTAGGAAATGGCTTAAAACATTTTCTATAGTTGGCTTGGTGTTTAATTGGAAAGGGTATAATTTAGATTGATGTGGAAACATGTTCCTCCAATTATATGAAAATAGAGGCTTGTTTTTTCTCATGAACATGTATTATGAAATACTGAAGACATAAGATAAGCTTATACGACTGTCACATATTCGACATATGTACCATGTATATAAAAAGATTTTAGATGGTTCCATGTAACAGAAACATCAGGAGATTATTACACAAAGATAAAAATATAGAGTACTTTATAATGGAAAAAATAAAAACAATTATTCCACAAAACTACATGAAGGATGGTTGCTACAACTGAGACCTAATTTAATTTCAAGCTTCCCAACAGCTATCATCATTAGATAAGAGCCACACTAGTTCATCCAGTTTTTCAAGAGAAGGGCTTTTCCCTCTTACTCCTAGACAACCCTAAGAAATATTAAATACACTGAATAGTCTTCAACATCTTGTAGATGATACAGATTTTCATGTAGTAGAGACTATAAATTGGCAACACAAGGGCAGATTTAACCCTTAGCTGTCTTCTTGGATGCTCATGGTCTAAAAAGTTTTGAATTGCTACCAATGTTTAAGATTTTGGAGATTTAACATGAGAATTCTGACTTCTGGCTTTTTTTTTATTTTATTTTATTTTATTTTTGCGGTACTTGGGATTGAACTCAGAGGCATTCTACCTTCGAGCTATACCCCCAGCCCTACTTTTTATTCTTTATTTTGAAACAGGGTCTCACTAAGTTGTGGAGTGCCTCACTAGGTAGGTGAGGCTGGCCGCGAACCCGGATCCTCCAGTCTCAGCCTCCCGAATGCTGGGATTACAAGCGTGCACCACCACACCCGGCTTCTGGCGTCTCTTGAAACATTAAATTTGGTAACTCTGGCCCTACATTTCCAAATGGCAGGAGCTGGCTGGAGCTGACTAATGGCTATTTCTCCTTCACTCCCCAGAAACCTCCTTGCCACCATTTACTCAGGTCATCTATAGGCACTGGCTCTGCAGGCACCTGACTATGTGGTCCCTGATAAATATATGAAGACCTCTCAAAACAATCTTACAACAAAAGCTGGACTATGATATGAAATCACTGATCTTAGAAGACCAATGTATGGGAAGCTAAAGAGATATAGCACAGATGTAGGAAGCAGGGCTCCAGTGGGCTCTCAGGCTGGGCATCCCTCCGGGGCTGGTTGAATAACACAGAAGCCAAATTCTAAGAACTTTTCAAGCAAGAGTCCTTGGCCGTAGGATAAGAAGTCACTGAGAAAATATTTTTATTATTTTAAAGTAACATCCTTTTTCTGAGCAAAAACCATGTATGCAGAACTGGTACTGAAGAAGTACATATTAGAATATGATGGCTCATGTCCAATCTGATTTGTTGGACATCCATTCTAACCTGTTTAAAATGTTTTGCAGACCACCCTGTGTTCACAGAGACTGGTTATGTACAACAGATTAAAGAGCTACTTCACCTGAAGGAGGAGGAAGGCCAACCTACTTGTACTTTCTCAAACAAAAATCTGCTCTCCATGAACTGAGTGGGTTCCATGTTACTATACCTGCTACTCTTCAGTAAGCTGACTCCAATGGCTCTGCCGAGAGCGGGAGTGCAGTCATTGCTGAGGAGCTCCTTGTAAAGTCCCTGAAGGGCAAACTTTCCGTTGTTGATTAATTTAAAAAAAAAAAATCCATAGATTTAGTAGTCTAACTTGAAGTTGACAAGCATTTGTTTCTAAAGTGAAAGTGACAGGAGATGGAAGGCCATTCTACAGGAAGTAGATGCAGAAGTAACAAAAGCAGGGTATACACTTCTCTCAACAGAGAGCTTTGGATCTGCTGGAGGGCCTAATCAAGACCCAGAAAAAACATACTTAAAAACTAGTTTTTAAAGTAGCATATTTTGGAGCTGGGCGTGGTGGCACACACTTGTAATCCCAGCATTTGGGAGGCTGAGACTGGAGGATCCGGGTTCGCCGCCAGCCTCAGCTACCTAGTGAGGCACTCCACAACTCAGTGAGACCCGGTTTCAAAATAAAGAATAAAAAATAGGGCTGGGGGTGTAGCTCGGAGGTAGAACGCCCCTGAGTTCAATCCCTAATACTGCAAAAAAATAAATAAATAAAGTAGCATATTTTGGGGGGTTTTTTTTGCAGTATTAGGGATTGAACTCAGGGGCATTTTACCTTTGAGCCACACCCCAGTCCTATTTTTTTATTCTTTATTTTGAAACAGGGTCTCAGTAGCTGATGCTGGTCACAAACTAGTGATCTTTCTGTATCAGCCTCTCAGGTACTGGGATTACAAGAGTGCACCAACATTCCCGGCAAGCATGCCCTTTTTCTAACCATATTCTTTTTTTTTTTTTTTTTTTTGCGGTACTGGGGATTGAACTCAAGGGCATTCTACCTCCGAGCTATACCCCCAGCCCTATTTTTTATTCTTTATTTTGAAACCGATTCTCACTAAGGTGCGGAGTGCCTCACTAGGTAGCTGAGGCTGGCCGCGAACCCGGATCCTCTAGTCTCAGCCTCCCAAATGCTGAGATTACAAGCGTGCGCCACCACACCCGGCTCTGAACCATATTCTAGACTAAACTCCAATATATAAAACAGCAATGAACGTAGGCATCTTCAGATTGCAAGGTGCGTAAGAAGCCAAGGTTCTCCAAGTACCTATATCCACTTCTTCCCATAAATTTCCTCAGAATTTTAAGGCTCTGTGTAACACAGTGTTACACACATGGCAATGGGAATAAAAGATAAGAAGCCTAGAAATTTGTAAGGCAGATTTTAACACTCTGACCACATGTGAACTAAAGCCACAAATCAATTGTAGTATCTAAATTATTTTCTTGAAACCATTATTGAAATAAGACACACACAAGCTGGGTATGCTGGCACACACTTGTAATCTCAGTACTTGGGAGACTGAGACAGGATTGCAGGTTCATGGCCAGCCTCCGCTACTTAGTGAGGCCCTCTGCAACTTAGTGAGACCCTGTTTCAACATAAAGAAAAAAAAAAAAAATAGGTCTAGGGGTATACCTTGGTGGTAGAAGGCCCCAGGGTTTCATTGCCAGTACCACAAAAAAAAGAAAGAAAGAAAGAAAGAAAGAAAGAAAGAAAGAAAGAAAGAAAGAAAGAAAGAAAGAAAGAAAATACACATCATACCATTAATACAAAAATCAATTAACTTTTCTCTGGAAATAAAGAAATATAATTATATTAGAACCAATCACCTGTTCCTAGTTCTCTAAAACTCTTAAAATGCCTTTTTACTTCACAAACCTAAATATGTCTCATTTCAAATAATTGAGCAACCAGCACCTCTGTCATTCTTGAACATTTTGTGAATAAAATGTGTAAAAATGCTAAAAATAAAAGCAGCTAAATTTTTAAAATATTAAGCAACTAGTATTTTGTTCTCCATTCCTTAAAAGGGAGAATAGATCCTACATTTTGAAATATCTGAGCTTAAAATTTGGTTTCTAAAGATCCTTGATTTCATCATCTTCAGTGGTGGCACAATGCAAAGAGTTTTTAAAAGCTTCACTTACAAATTCAGTGTCCCTGACTTGAAGACATCACTATCAGTTTGAAGAGAAAGGGGAAAAGAGGCCAGCTGGATCCAGGAGAGGGGTCAGATGATTTACCCATCCACCAAATTTTTTCTATCTTTCAATGGTTTAAAAAAAAAGTTTTCCCTTTACAAAGAAAAATACAAATGCACTTCAGGGAAGAAGAAGAAGAAAAAAAAATAACCTAAACTTTCAGCACCAGGAAATTCCTTCCCAAATATTCAACCACTTAGAAAAATCTACAATGTGTGACCCCCACACCCATTGAAGCTTGTGTCTGCTGCACATTCCAAGGAAGCATGTGCCACAGAACCCATACATTCCAACACATTGAGCAAGCACACACAGGCTTTCCCAGCTGCCCCAAACCTCAGTCAAAGAGGGGGCAACCGGCTGGAGGCAGGCCTACACAGTCCCTCCCAGCCATCCCTACAGTCATACACAAGAGAATAAGGGAGAGGAAGTAGCCAGTGCAGGGCTTTCGAGAAAGAAATGCAAACCTTTTGGGACACAGGCCAGTCACATACTCATAGTTTTTAAATGTCAAAAGAAGCTGGGCATGGTGGTGCATGCCTGTAATCCCAGTACTTGGGAGGCTGAGAGAGGAGGTCTCAGGTTCGAGGAAAGCCTCAGCAGGTAGTGACTCTCTCATCAACCTAGTGAGACCCTGTTTCCAAATAAGAAATAAAATTGGGCTGGGGATGTAGCTTGAAGGTAGCATGCCTCTGGGTTCAATCTCCCCAGTACCACACACACAAAAAAACAAAGAACAAGTTGCAGGAGACTCTTAGTCCTGCTGTCACACTGGACTCATTCTATATTCGAGGACCAGTCTTTCCCGTGTGTCCTGGAATTACAGGGAACACAAGAGCTGCACCACACATTTCAGTTACCCGCTCACCTCTGCTTCTGTTGTCCCTTCCATCCTTCTTCCCTCTTTTCTTTCTTAATAATTAAAGAGGCTAATTTCTGTATTACTCTGCTTTCATCTGACTCTCAAAACAGCACAAAACATTTTACTTCAAAATACACCAAGTGCATGTATGTTTGTATCACTTTGAACCTAAGATGTATAATTAATTACAATACACCAATAAAAGTATATTGAAAATCCTTATACATACAGTGATGAAGAAAAACATACTTTTCAAAATATGCATTGTTAAAATCACAAAGATCAGGAAGGACTAAAGAAAAAGGTCTCTTTTATGCAACACAAAAGAACTCTACCTCCTGTCCTCACAAGAGCATTTTCAAAATATCCTCTACTTCATGAATTGGTAGGAAGCTAACCTATCCACCATTGAATTCTTTGCCTTGTTTTTCAAAAAGAAAGAGTAAAGAGAAGATATAACAGAAATAAAAATGTATTTTCTGATAATACTATAAGCTCTACTAGAGGTTCTTAACTAAGAAAAGTATTTTTAGCTCATAATAAATTTCATAAAATTGTTTTTTCTAGAACCATCTCTCTCTAAGCAAACCACATATATATCTCATTTCATTAGTAATATAACTGTATCTTAAGTCCTGTTACTCAATTTTTAAAAAGTCACTACTGTACAAGATATTTAAGTACTATGTTACAAGGAATATACATATCTACTCTCTGTTTTCATTGGCTTTTTCATATGTCAGAAAGGTTTTAAATTTTGTTAGTAAGAGGAACTGTTTTATAAAAAAGTTATTTCAAGAATCCTATATTTCCATTCTTCAAACTATGGACATTAAAAAATGTAGGTAAAATGAAAGCATGCCAAACTCTGTGTAACATTCCAGTCCTGAAGAACAACAAAAAAGCCTTGCTGGGTGTAGTGGCACAGGCTTGTAATCCCAGTACTTGGGAGGCTGAGAACAGAGGATCCCGGTTGATGG
This sequence comes from Graphiurus murinus, assembly GCA_004027655.1. Lineage (NCBI taxonomy): Eukaryota > Metazoa > Chordata > Mammalia > Rodentia > Gliridae > Graphiurus > Graphiurus murinus. Next base: position 40,359 of record PVLC010006548.1, on the reverse strand, counting down.
AAAGCCTCAGCTAATTAGTGAGGCCCTCTGCAACTGAGTGATATTTCAAAATAAAGAATAAAAAAATAGGGTAGGGTTAGGGATGTCACTCTGAGATAGAATGCCCCTGGGTTCAATCCCCAGTACTGCAAAAAATAAAAAGCCTTGGTGTTTTTTGTTTTTTCCCTTTTCAGGATTTAGAATATGCAAGGCATAGGTATGGAACACAGATTCTCCTTCCATAAAGGACACGTGTATGTTTTCTGCAGTTAACTTATAACCACAATGTTTTTTTTAAGACATCTTTCCCTCTTTAATTTACACCTCAACTATAAGTCTACTCTTAAGAAAGTTCTTTCAAATTATGACACTTTCATTTGTTTTTCAATTACACAAATTTAAAATATATAGATCATCAGCCCCTTATCTTTCTCAGTGTATCCTCTGTTGTACACATAAATTTTTTCTTATTCTGACTTAGGAGTAATATACAAAATTACTACCTAATCTATGCGCATACTACAATTTCTTACTTTACTGCTAAGGCACCATTACTGTAGTCAAAGTAAATGGACAGCAAAAATAACATGGCCACTGCTTCTCTGAAGCAGTTTTGGTCCAGTGAAAGGAGGAGTTGTTTGGGAGTCTAGGGTTTTACAGCTTTGTAAATGGGATTAAATACAGATCTCTCGAGACTGTCGGAGGATAAAATAGAAGGCCTAAAAGGCCTACTCCAGTGCCTGGCACATAACAAATACTCAGTATTGGTTACTGTTCTTTCTCTTCCCCAACCTCTGAATCAGAATTCCATAGGAAATATCATACCCCACTCTGTACTGTACTAATTTGAAGAAAATCAAGAAAAACTGGAAATAACCTTCTTTCCTCTTTTTTTCTTGATAATTTTTCCTATCATCACCATCAATATGACAGTCCACTAAAGTTAAAGGAAACATGGGTATAAATGCAGGAGAAATTTGCACTTAAGGGGAAATGAAGTGTATCTGACATGTTTGGTTACTTCATATATGCTTTTGAATGAGTATAACATTAAGGAAGAAGTCTGAGGACTCTATGGTTGCTATCCCTATTCATACTGATACCATCCCCACCAGAGTGGTAAAAGGCCTTATTCTGTACAGAAAGTGAAAGAGAGATACCACCCTCTAGGGCAAATCTGGGGCAACTCTGGCAGTTCCTACCAAGGAAACACTTAAACTAAAATATAATGCTAGCCAGACGTGGCTCTTGCTTGTAATCCCAGTGCTTGAGAGGCGGAGACAGAAGGATCACAGGTTCAAAGTCAGCCTCAGCAACTTAGTGAGGCTCTCAGCAACCTAGTGCTACCCTACTTCCATAAAAGAAATAAAAATCAAGCTGGGGGTGTAATTTGGAAGCAGAATACCTCTGGGTTCCATTCCCAGTGCCAAAAATAAAACAAAACACAGTGCTGACCTCGAGGAATGGGTGGCAGAGACCCGTGACAAACCCACCTAGGTGAGTCCTTGAGCTAGACTTTCATCCACCACATGACACACAGTCTTAACCTGGGCTACACTCATTGCCTAATCTGTGTGGCTCAGATGTTGAGACAAATGCTTGTCTTGGCAATGTTCTATTTCATAACACAAAGAATGCGTCCAAAAACAAAAAAACAACAACAACAAAAAAAATTCAACCTGCTTGGTTGTTATACCATGCTTCCATCTATGAGCAAGCACAGAGATGGCAGGAGGTAATACTGCTTTTTTAAATTACCTTTGCTTCTAATTATTAAAAAAAAAAAAAAAACTATAACAAAACACAATTGAAACTGAGGTAAGAATGAGATCGTTACAAAGGATCAATTTACAAATCTATTTACACATAAATCCATCACTCTTAAGCAGCACCCTTTGAGCCTTATAATACTTTCAACTGTCTTCTTTAAAAATTAATAGAAGTGGGCTGGGCGTGGTGGCGCACGCTTGTAATCCCAGCATTCGGGAGGCTGAGACCAGAGGATCTGGGTTCTCAGCCAGCCTCAGCTACCTAGTGAGGCACTCCGCAACTTAGTGAGACCCCGTTTCAAAATAAAGAATAAAACTAGGGCTGGGGGTATAGCTTGGAGGTAGAATGCCCCTGAGTTCAATCCCCAGTACCACACACACACACACAAAAAAAATTAATAGAAGTGACCGAAACTTAGTGAGACCCTGTTTCAAAATAAAGAATAAAAAAAAAGGGCTGGGGATGTAGCTCAAAGGTAGAATGCCCCTGGGTTCAATCCCCAGTACCGCAAAAAAAAAAAAAAACTAATGGAAGTGAAATAGACTGGAGTGAGAATCAGAAGATCTGAGTTCTAGCTCTACTATTTAATTTACTCAATTTCTCTGAGACTAAGTTTCCTCATCTGAAAAAAGGGATATCAATTTTCCTTTTTCAAAAATTATTTGGAATAAATGAAATGATATATGGAAGAGTCTAGAAAAGACTTAGTACTATATGAATGTAAGATTCTGATACATTAAAAAAAATCTCGCCGGGTGTGGTGGCCTACGCTTGTAATCCCAACATTTGGGAGGCTGAGACCGGAGGATCCGGGTTCTCAGCCAGCCTCAGCTACCTAGTGAGGCACTCCGAAACTTGGTGAGACCCTGTTTCAAAATAAAGAATAAAAAATAGGGCTGGGGGTATAGCTCAGAGGTAGACCCCTGAGTTCAATCCCCAGTACTGAAAAAAAAAAAAATCCTACTTGGTGTGGTGGCACATGCCTGTTATCCCAGTACTTAGGAGGCTGAGACAGGAGGATCTCAGGTTTGAAGGGAGCTTCAGCAACTTAGTGAGACCTTGTTTCAAAATAAAAAATAAGATAGGACTAGGGGTATAGCTCAGAAGTAGACTGTCCCCTGGTCCATTCCTCAGTGCCACAAAAAAAAACATCTCCCTACAAGAATTCTGTTACTGTTGTTTACATATCAACACATAGAATCATAAAAGCACCTTTCTGATCACACTTAAAACAAAAATTTAAAAAGTCAAGCTTCCCCTTTAGCAAATTCACACTTTGGGATGTATTAATTATATGACAATAAGTAAAGCTAAAAATATCATTCTCATTGCAATAATTACTTCTAAAATTTTCTGGTTGCTAAATGCAACATTTCTTATGATATAGGTAAATATGAGAAAGTCTAAAGCATGTATTCTTAATTTCCATTTATCGGACTTATTAAAATACCTACCTGAACAAAATAGAAAAATGTTAATGAAGTGTCCACATTTTAAGAAATAAAGTGCAAAACAGACAAGTAATTAGAAAAACCAAGAATGAAGAAACAAAACACATCTCAAGAATGCAAACATCACTTTAGTAAAAACCAGCGACTTGGGAAGGAGATGCAACTGATTAAATAGACACAGGGTTAGCATTTGGACTTGAGTGCATCCAATTAATGCATAGAACCCATCGTCTTCACTGTTCTACTTCTTCAGCCTCAAGAAGCCATCAAACTCTGATCCAAATTAAAGAAACCATCATTGCATCCCCCCTGCTGGTTGGTCCCCAATGTAAGGGAATCTAAAGTTTTCTGTAAGTGAAAATAATTTTCTTCCCTATTTCAGACTAAAATCCATGATCAAAACAGGAAAAGTAAAACCTTAAAAATAATGCTCTGAGCACTCTGCAATTTTGTTACCCAAAATAGAGCCCATACAGTCCATGCCACCAAATGAAAATTATAAGTTTGTAAGCATGAAGTCAAATTATAAAGTAAGAAATTTTTAATGTTTTAATGGTAATAAATGGAAGGAAAATCGTATCTTTACTGGTAGGTGCTTGTTTATTTGCTATTATCTGTTCAATGACATTGTTTGGAATGACAACTCACACTCATTTGAGCTTGAAGTTGAGTGTAAGAAGGATAGAATTTAACTAATAAATTATTTGGGTATGTTTTGTTAAACAGAACTGTCTCATCCCTCAACTTAAGTAGTCATAGCTTCTGAGAGATTATGTTTTCGACTAAAAGTTTTAGAGCATACATTTTTTTAAAATTGGTTTAGCCAGGCATGGTGGTGCACACCTGTAATCCCACTACTTGGGAGGCTGAGACAAGAGAATTGCAGCTTCTAACCAGCCTCAGCAACTTAGTGAGGCCCTCTGCAACCTATTGAGACTCTGTTTCAAAATAAAAATAAAATAGGACAGGGAGTATATAGCTGGAAGGTGAAATGCCTCTGGGTTCAATTCCCAGTGCCACAAAAAAAAAAGAAAGAAAGAAAAAAAAAAAATTGGTTTATCCATGTCCTACCAGTAACACTGAAAAGAAAACTGAAGACAAATTTGTATTATGTAAGTAATTTAAACAAATAAATATTGAAATTTATAATTCAACATTTTTAACAGCTTTGAAAAAAAGTATTTCAATGCTATGGTGCTGCTAATGGAATTGATTCACTCAGAGTTGTGTTATATAAAATAATAGATTACCTTCCAAAGTTTTTGTTGTTGTTGTTGTTGTTTGTGTGGGCATTCTACCAGGGGCATTCTACCTCGGAGCTACACTCTCAGCCCTATTTGATTTTTGAAACAGGGTCTCACTGAGTTGCAGAGGGCCTCACTAAGCGGCTGAGTCTGACAGCAAACCTGTGATCCTTCTGTCTCAGCCTCCCAAGTACTGGGATTACAAGCATGTGCCACCATGCCTAGCTCCAAAGTATACAATTTCTAAATGAAAATATACATCCAAATCTAGAATTTTCTAACATTTAAAAATGGTTTATCAATATCAAAGATGTCACAGAAAAATTTGTTAGAGAAGAAATCTAAGCTACAAGGAAAGGAGATAGATTTTGAATTGGCTGGTCCTCTCAATAGCAAGCTCACTGAAAAAGCCACTACAGGTGCCTGTGACTTGACTCCCACAACAAGCTTAACCACCTACAAATGTTGCACATCCCACAAGGTAAATACAATTGTATTTGATCACCTAACAATTTTCATTATCCTGATCAGAACTGAAATCTAGAGCAATTGTTGCTCAATTAAAGATCTCCTCCTCTTCCCTCTTGATACCATCTGTCTGAAACTACTGCCCCTCATCACACACACACACACACCACTGAATCAAACAGATGATACACTTATAGCTCAGTAATATCTTCTAACTACTCTAACCAATTGCTCATCTGCTTTTGAGGGTTTCATTAGCAGACTGAGAAGAGTGATTCAGTGTAGACAGAAAATATTGAGAAAGTTTAAAAGTATCAAACATGTATAGTTTATGAAGAAATCTTTTTCATAGCTTTTCTGACATTTAATAACTACACCCAGGTTACTATGCTTTAATACACAATTCAGTATCATTTACATTCTTCTCCAACCCACTAAACCGGAACAAACTCCACCAAGAAAAAAAATAGTTTACTCAAAATATGAAATGCTAATTTTGATATGTAATTTGTTCTAAATTTTCTAACCTTTTTAAAATATTTAAAGTTAGAAGCATTTCTTAAAGAAAATGTATTGTACTTTCAATCATTATGTATAAAAGGCTTTGTACAAATATTACTAATCTTCCCTCATCTTCTATTAAATGATAATCTCATTTTAACACAGTAAAACACAAAACTTAGACCATCTCTTACTGGCAATCCTGTTAACTAAAATTAAAAGAAAACATCATCATCATTACTATTCAAAAGCATAACTTAGCAAATATAATATCACCAATTGCCTATTAGAATTAAGATTTAGGTCTTCAGCTATTAAATAGTCCATAAATTGCTACCATATAATTTAAAGTTGATATATTTTTGGTGAATTGAAAAAAAACTAGCAAAATAAAATCTATTTTGATTTGTAGATCTCATTGGTTTCCAATATTAAATAATGTAAAAAGTCAAATCATTAGTCTTTTAAAAATATAAACTAGAATCTTAAACCTACATCATTGCCTAAGTTATCAAGTAATTTTTTTCTTTATTGTTTCTATTTAACTCTAATTCTTATCATGTATTCTCTAAAGCCATATATAAATTAACCTTTTTTTAAAAATGGGAAACTAAATGCCCAACTCTCACTCCATACAATCATAAAGTTTGATGTCATATATTTTATATTAATGCTATAGACACACATGGAATCTATATAATCAAATCCAAGTATTAATTTCTAATTCAATAAATTTTTGAAATAGGATGCTACCATATACTTTAACCTAATAAATTATCTTCCATTACTAGAAAATTAAAAATTGATGCAGCAAAAGCCTTTGTTGCAAGGAAGGCTTGAGGTTGGGTGGGGTTTTTTTTGGGGGGGGGGTTGATTCAACTATACACAATGTAGTACATACAAGCAAAATACAATTGAGATACTGTTTTCTTTAACATTCCTATAGGAGACCAAATTCATTTGCATTGGAGAGAACACAATTACTGATTTTTAACTCATGAAAGACAAATTCATAGCTCTTTCCTACACTACTTCACAGTATTCACACTATTTCAGTGGCAGCACGTCTGCATCACTTAGTGACTTCCTAGAAGTGGGCAGAAATTGCATTTTTCAAAGTTTTGTTTCTCACAGAATCATTCAACTTTAGATACAAAAGTACATTCAAGTTAGCATATGTATTAGCTCAAAACATGTTTGTGTGTGTATATATATATATGACTTTTTTAAAGTAAACCTCACTTAATACCAAAAGTAAAATTTCTATCAAGGAAGTTTCCACAACTTTTCACAAGATTTTTAAAGTTACCAGTTTTTTCCTCTAGAATAAATCTTTGATCAATATATACTACTAAGAAATATGAATAGAAAAAAATCCAAATATTTTTATTCAAGAGACTGAAACCAACTTAGAGACTAAATAGATGCTCTGTGCATGGTTTTCATTACAATAATTTGCATTTAAGAAGAATGAAACACACGTGGCAGAAGAAAAAAGAATTTCCTACTTCTGAATGGCTGAGAAAATAACGTTATCTGTCTACTGTATAACGGCACATATAAAATGAGGCTGAGATGGTATTTAACAAAAAATGCAACTGGTAAACAGAGGCCAATAATTTCATAAATTAAGATAAAAACATCCTCCAAATTATCACTGGTTTAAAATATCTACTTGGGATGCAGATATTCTTGAGAAATCAGAGGAATAAGTACAATATACAGAAAATTAGCACTCAACTGTTGAATCATTTTTTATGCAAGTAATAAGGATGAGTTTTCTTCACATTTTCACTTTAACACAAAAAACCACATATAGAACTGAGCTAAAGCTAACAAATTTACTTCTAACTTGTTAATTTTCAGAGAAATACAACAAAAGAACACCAAAAGAGTCACCATATAACATAAAAGCTTTGATTTCAAATGTCACAGTACCCTGGTTTTTTAAAGCCATCAGCGTGGTAGTGCTCAGTACTACATAAGAACATACAGCTGCCTCATCCTAGGAGTCTGAACTCAGTTCACAGTACCAGTCATAGCTCTCTCTCCTTTAGCCTGCAGTGCAAGTAGCTCACTTCTGCATTTTAAACTAATAAAGGAAAGAAGATTAAAACCATCCAATCAGAAAGGATGGAACTCCTCTATAGCAGCAGCTTATGCACACATTTGGTATGTTAAACATCTCCAAGTGTAATGAATCATACATAGCACATTTTAATCTACCAACTGGGTATTTCATATCACCAACATGTGCAATGAAATCATGTACTAATGGGCTAAACAAATCCTAGATTTTTCTTTATTTAATTTATACTAATAACTTGGGACATGCCTCTAATTCTGAACTCATATAAACAAAACAAAGTTACTTAAATGACACTCCAGGCAGTAGCAAATGTCTGCATTTGAAAAGAGTAAAACTAAAAAGGAGAATATTTGTTGAGAAGTTTTAGGTGATGTCAATGACTTTAGATAAACTAATATTTCACTTATATTCCAAAATTAATTGTACACTGCCAGATGAAAGGAGACACCAACTAACTAAAGTTAAAATTCTAGTGGTTTTTACTAATTATAATTCCCAAAAGGATTCATACAGCTAAATAGCCAATGAACTAAACATTTATAAAAACATAGTGCATCATATATCTTGGGTAGTCCTTTGAAACATTATTCAATATATTCATGAAATTTTCAAGTACTGTGGGCTGAGTCATTTAAACTTACAATAAATACTTAGTTTACCAGAAAACTTCTGCTTCAAGTTCTCAAGCAAAAAATAAAATGAAATTTAAAGTATACAAATTCAGAATATTTTATTAAAACCAATCAGTTACATAGTACATCTCTCCCAACATAAGACCTTGCTTAATATGCCACATGAAACTGCAAATCATAACTCTTGGCTCTTTTTTTCTTATAAAAGTATTGGTTTTCTACTATGTCACAGAATCACTTGCAAACAAAAGATACGCTGTTGCTTGTTAAAAATGTAACTGGAAATGTGCATACAGTATTTTTTAAATGCCTTCAACAACACATCCAAGCCTTTATAAAATTAAGATGACTTGTTTTAAAATCCATTAATCCTGGCAAAAATCAAGCAAGCAGATACCCTCCTTACTCTCACAAATTGTGAAGATGGTAAAGCAAAGACTTCACTTAGACTCTTTAGTCCAGCTGCTTGCTGACTAATGGTGAAGAACTGTATGTGAACAGGATGGAAACGAAGTTACAACACAGAAGTTGAGAATGAGTAATAAAGAGCCCCAACTTAAAGTCCACAATAAACTTTAAACAAAGATGCTCTCCCTCATTCTTTACTCAAGGACAGATATTTCTCATGTTAGCAAATCACTGTGGAGAAATCCAACCCTCACAAAACTTGTTACTCCTTCATTAACAATAGTGCAGTTAAATTAACTATCAATCTCACCGTGATATTTGTTTAGCCTCAAACATTTCTTAAAAGCAACAACAATAACAACAAAGTGCTCAGAAGCAATACTCAGTTGTCTAAAAGTCTGTTTTTTCAGTACCATCCAATCCAAACAACCTATAACGCGATGCAAAATACTGACCCCTTATTGAATTACTATTCAACATTAAACTATCTAAAAAAGAAAAGTAATTAATCGCGTAGTTAAGCAATTCAGCTGACATAGTAAATATTTACTCTTAACATCTCACAGGAAGTCTTGACAAGCATTTGTTGCCTTTGTGCTTGGGATTGGGGTGGGAGTGGGAAGTGGGGGGTGAGGGGTGGGAGGCAACTTTTGATAAACAAAAGGTTCCAGCGAACTGAACACAACTAGTTTTGCCACATCGACCCTCAATTAGGCACCACATATTTTCCAAGTACAGTAAATACCTTATATAATGAAAGTAAAAAATTGGACCTTTCTAAATTATGTATCTCCACTAACAAAACAAACAAAAGCCCTTTAAAAAACTATAAAAACAAGTTTTTAAAAGCTGAGTGGGTTTTTTTTTTATACATAAGCCCAATCGCAAAAAAAGGAGAAGAAAAACATAGCCCAAAAAAAAAAAAAAAAAAACAACTAAGCAAAGTATATTTACCTTAGCTTTTTAGAGACTGAGTAATCAACTTCCATGATTTTCCCATGCAACTCCACTTTACCTTTAAAACAGAAATTTAAATCACTCAGAACCTTCCCGAGATCAAACACGCGGGGGTCTAGGAAGGGCGCGCACACAACTCCACGCTCCTCGGGCTCCGCCTTCAGGAGCCCTCCAGGGGTCTCCTACCGGTCTTCAGCTGGGCGAACTTGAAGCCCAGTGTGAAAAGAGGTGGGCGCCCCCAGTCTCGGGACGCGGTGGCGAGGGTGCGAACCCGGTTCCGACCCCAGGTATAGCTGTGGGTGGCATTACCGGAAAAACAAATTTAATAAAGAGCGGCGCCAATTTGAAAGGATGAGCTCATTTGAAACTCAAGCTGCAAGGCTGGCGCGGCCCGTTGCCTCTCCCGGCCCCCACCTCCCCATTCCACTGACCTGGGACCTTAAGGCTCCGCTGCGCTCCCCCCTGCCCACCCCTCCGGATGGCCCCTAGAAGGCGCGCCGAAGCCCCCCGGGTCTGCTGTGGCGAATGCCCGGACGCTGCCAGTTTCTGGGTGTCACCTTGGCCTCGCCGCCGCCCCGCCCCCACCCCATGCGCCCATGGGGAAGGGGCTCTCGCCGGGCCCAGGTTCGGGGGGCGCAGGCTGGGGTCCTGGGGACGCGGCTCCGAGCGGTGCGAGGGCAGGAGGGAGAGTTGGGGAGTGCGCGCGCGCGAGTGTGTGTATGTGTGTGTGTCGCTCTCCGACTCCCGTCTGGGCTCCGGCGCGCTCGCGGGCCCCCCGGTCGCCTCTTTCTCGGTTCTCAGCCCGAGCCCCCACCGAGTTGAGACAGGGCACCTCGTAAAAAGGTGCTTCTGGCCGAGCGGGAGGCAGGGGGACAGGCGGCGGAAAGCCCCCAGCCCCGAGTTCTTCTCAATAAAATCGGACAAAAAATTCAGGGAAAAATAGGAGCGCTTGAGAGCCCTGCAAAAGGGGACTGAGCATACGGGAGAGGACCCGGGGAGATGTGCCGTCGTGCAGGGGTTGGGGTTGGGGAGCCCCGATGCCTCGAGGGGGATCCTAAGAATAGAGCCCAGAGGTTGCTGAAAGTGGGGGGCCGCGGAGTACTAAGGTGGGGAGGGGGGGCTCCAAAGGAGAGTGTAGCACGGGAGACTCCGGAGGACGAGAGGTTCTGGACACCAGGCATGGGAAGGAGCAAGGTCCGGCCAGGGGAGGAGATGCTGGATTTATTTTTTGGGGGGGTCCCCGGAAAAAGGTAGTAACAGAGGGTCCCAGAAGGGGGGACCGGGGACTCTGGGAGGGTGGGGGTGGGGGAGCTCTGGAGAGAAGCTCGGAGCAGCAGGGGAACGAAGGGTGCCCCCCAGTAAACAGGCGAGCCTCGGGGACCCTCGGAGGGGCTGGGGGGCGTCCCAAGGCTGCAGTCCGGGGGGTTTCGGGGGAGCCTGGGCTGTGGGGGGAGGGGAGCGGGCCGTCCCGGGAGCGGGCGGGCGGCGGGAGTGGAGGGTCTGGTGCGTGGAAGTGAGCGTGCGGGCGCGGGATCCCCGCCAGGCGCTGCCTGCCGGGCCCGGCCTCCCTGCGGGCGCCGTCCCGGCCGGAGCAGGGCGAGGCGGGGTGAAGGGGGCAGCTCCGAGTGCTCACCCGAGAGGGTCTCGATGGCGCGGATGGCCCAGTTCTGGTCGGGGTAGTCCACGAAAGCGTAGCCAGACTTGAGCAGGACCTGTCCCGCCAGGGGCAGCTTCCTGTCCCCAAAGAGCTGCCGGAGGTCGTCGGCAGTGACGGCGGGACTCAGGTTCCCGATGTAAAGCTTGTTCATCATCCGTCCCTTCCCCGAGAGCCCGCGGCTCCCCCGGCCCGGTACCCGGCGCTCCTCGCCTCCTCCGCCGCCCGCGTCTCTCCTCCTCCTCCTCCGCCCCCCGCCCACCCCCACCCTCGCCCAGGGCCTGGCTCCCCCCACCGCGGCCGGCCGGCCCGCCCGGGGGCAGAGGCGGAGGCGGGGACTCGGCGCGGCTGCCTCCTCGGGGCAGAGTCCCGGGCCGGGCGGGCGGCGGCGGCGCGGACAAAGCGCTCTCTCTGCCTCCCTCTCTCTCGAGGCGGTGGCGGGAGGAGGAGCAGCGGCGGGCGGCGGCAGCGCACCCCGCGTGTGTCTGTGTGAGAGTTTGTACGGGCGTGTGCGCGGCCGAGAGTGAGCGAGCGAGCGAGCGCCCCCTCCCCGGCCCGCGCCGCGCCGCGCGCTGCGCCCCTCACCTCGCGCCCCCCAGCGCCCCGAGCGCTCGGCGCGGCTGCCCCGGCTCTGGCGGGCGGAAGCCGACCGCGGCCCCGGGCTGGGGCTCCCGGCGCCGGAACCCCGGGCGGGCGCGGAGGCCCGGCGCGCGGCGGAGCGAGGCAGGCGCGCCCGGAGCGCGGTGGGATGGCGCGGGGAGCGGGGCTGCGAGGGAGCGCCCAGAGGGTGTGCGCCAGGTGGACCGGATGTGAGTGCGCGCTGCCGGCCCGCGGGAAGGTGTGTCTGGGAGGTGAGGTGCGAGGGCCGGCTGGGAGACAACTTTCGCCGCGAGTTGGCCGAGACCGGCTCCCTGCGCGTGCCCGGGCGGTGCGCTCGCTCGGAGATCCGCTCCCCGCCCGGCTCTTAGAGGCGACCGGGCGGCGCGAGCGGTAGAAGGATCACGGACGGGAGTCTGACACCTAGTGCCTGCAGCCTGGCGGGCCACGTGGACTGTGCATCCGGGGAAATTGCTGCCGGTCCCGGGCCTCAGTTTCCCCACCCGTGAGGGGAGGCGGAAGGCCAGAGCTACGCGAGTCCAGTCCCCTCTGTCCAGACCCGGCGCGTCAGGAACACCGCGGCGGACGGCAGCCTGACGTTCGCAGCAGCTCTCTATTCTGGGAAGTGCCGAGGACTTCCCGGGCGGCACCTAAACTACCAGGTGGCGGGGGTAGAGGGTGGACAAGGAGGAGGTGGGAGCTTTGGCTGATCCTGAGAAGTTGGATCAGCAGTCCTGGGGACAGACACAGGCTGCATGACTGCGCGGCCGGGTGCAGTCCCAGAGCCCCGGTGGAGAGGGGCGAGGGTGCCGGGACGCGGAGGCGCACAGCCTGGGTAGGAGTTCCCCGACCATTGGGAAGGGCCGGGAGAGGGAAGAGGTCTCTACAAGCGGAGGAAACTGCGTGACCGACGGAAGAGGCTGGATTGGGAGGAGAGCAGTTGGAGTTGAGGGGCTCAGGAGAGAGCCTGACCGGCTGGAGGCGCACTACAAGTTCCGGGGACCAGGCGGGAAGCCTGATGGTTAGCGCCTGGTCGCAGCCAGGAAATGAAATTATACAGGGAAGAAAAAAATGGCAAGATTCAGAGACGAAATGGTGGAAGATGATTCCAGGCTCTGGACTTCTAGTGTCATTAAGAGAGTTGATGGTTTGATCGGGAAAGTGTTGGGGTTTGTGGCCATGAGAGGTATCTCTGGGCAGGGAAGCTACAAATATAGGCTTGGAACAGATTCGAGTGTCCTGATCGTGAGATATTGCCTTGTGATTTTCCTGTTCATGAAGTGGGTGTACCCACGTGGCTTATTGAATTTTCCATCTTTGTAGAGTACTATCAGGAAATACTTGTTGGAGAAACCAAATACTGTTGTGGTGGAAGGCCTATCTGCTCTGGACTTAGACCTTCCCTCTCCCTGCCCCACCTGTGTGGCCTGGGATATTCCAGCATCCCTTAAGTCTTAAGTTTCGTCTGTAAAAAGGAAATAAAACAACCAACCCTTCCAGGGCTATTCCAAGTGCTACATAAGGCATAGTAGACCCACATTGAAGGATTGTTAACTTTCTTTGTCCAAATGCTTATAAGACTTAAAATACTTTGGGAGAAAGAAATCTTAAATAATTCTTCAAAGGAGGAAATCTTGAATCCATTCTTACCTAGCTATTTGCAGTCATTTTAATTCTGAATTTTGTCTCAATCACATATTTCCTCCTCTCTAGAAAAGGAGTTGGATTTTCCTGGATCTAGAAATGGACTTTGTCATTATTCCCCAAACAAATAGATAAACTAGGCATGGATGTTTCCCTACTAAAATGTGGAGAATCACAAATGAAAATGACCCATGTGTGTAAACCATAGTCGACTGAGAGCCAACTATCTCCAGATTTATACAAATACTCCTACTTGGTATAGTCATCTTTGCATGACAGAATAGGATGTTTCCTTATTTCGTTGACAGTAATTCTAAGCCACATATTGTAAAACAGAAACAAGAGTGACAGGGATATTTGGTCCCATTTCTTTTTGAAAGTAAAACTTTTAAGGTATATTTTGAGACACATTAATTATTTGATCGTACTGAAAAACCACAAATGTTTTAACTTGGGTACTGGAGTGAGCAGCAGACATAATCTAAGATTCTTAGCCACAGCAGCTTCTGGTGAGCTCTTCTTACCCTGTCACTGGAGTAACATTCAAACCTTTTTTTCTAAGAATAACTGCTTTTAGTTGTACTTGGCGTTTTCTGTCTCTCTTTTGCATATGATAGGGAAGGAGAGGGGTGACCATTGAGGACAGGTCAGGAGCAGCCTATGAATGGGAAACCAGAAATTCAAAAGTCCTTGCTCCTACCCGACAATCTTATTTTCTACTTGTTTTCTCTACCTCAGCCCTCCCCAAAGAGCTAAAATGGAATTCACTTGGAGCTCATAGATTATCTGGATTCAAATCAATTAAAGCCCAGTAAGTCACAGTGTTATACTTTGGTTTTTTCATTTTTAGATTGGGTCTTGCTATGTTGTTCAGGCTGGTCTTAAACTCATGAGCTCAAGGGATCCTCCTGCCTCAGCCTCCCTAGTAGCTGGGATTACAGGCATGTGCCACCATGCCTGGGTTAATATAACTGAGGTCAGAAATTTGTAGAAATTCCTTTATAGTTGTGGAATGTGTTTGTTTTGGGGGGGGGGGTGTCTGTTTGTTTTGGTCAGTTTTTCAGTGCTAGGGATCGAACCCAGGGCCTGGTATGTATGATACTTCAAGCACTCTACCTTTGAGCTATATCCCTGGCCCTGGAGAAATTCTTATAATAGGCATATTACTACTATAATATATAAGAGGTGAAAGGGGACTGGGGATATTACTACTATAGTATGCATAGCAGGTAGGGGGTATTGGGGATTGAACCCAGGGATAGTCTACCTCCAAGCTACCCCCCAGCCCTATTTTTTATTTTTATTTTGAAACAGGGTTTAGCTAAATTGGTGAGTCTCACTACTTGCTCAGGCTGTCCTGTGATTCTCCTGTCTCAGCCTCCCAATTACTGGGATTACAGGTGTGCTCCACCATGTCTATCTTAGCCATATTACTTTTTAAAGCATGTGTTAAACATTTCATCAGGAGTTTCAAAGGCAGTACAAAACCTCCAGGCTTCCCAGTGATTCTTTGGGGCAGGATGGTGGTAAGGTAGCCAGGACAAGATTTCCTAATCCCACTTTGCAAATAAGAGACCCAAAGCCCAGGAAAACAGAACTTGTTTATGGTCACGCATAAACACACTTGGAATATATTTTTAAGCCTAAGAGTCCACAAAATATTAAATCTTCAACTTGGATTTTCACATTCATAATATTTCTATCTGTGGTCTGTGCACCCTCTGAGGACTGGGGGTGTAGAATACCTCTAGATTCCATCCCTAGTACCGCAAAAAAAAAAATTTTTTTTTTTTTTTTGGTGGTGTACTAGGGATTGAACTAAAGGGCATTCTACCTATGAGCTGCACCCCCAGCCCCATTTTATTTTCTTTATTTTGAAACAGGGTCTCACTAGGTTGCAGAGGGCCTCCCTATGTTGCTGAGGCTGGCTGGGAACCTGCTATCCTCCTGTCTCATCCTCCCAAGTCCTGGAATTACAAGCATGTGCCACCACACCTGGCTAGGAATGTGTTTTTCTAAAACAAATTAGAAAGGCAATAGACCAATACCTTTAAAACTGAGTAGAACTTAATTATCAATCCAGAATTCTAAACCTAGTAAAACCGCCAGGCATGGTGGCACACGCTTGTAATCCCAGCATTCAGGAGGCTGAGACCGGAGGATCTGGGTTTGCGGCCAGCCTCAGCTACCTAGTGAGGCACTCCGCAACTTAGTGAGACTTGGTTTCAAAATAAAGAATAAAAAATAGGGCTGGGGGTATAGCTCGGAGGTAGAATGCCCCTGAATTCAATCCCCAGTACCGCAAAAAAAAAAAATAAAAATAAAAAATAAAAAAATAAACCTAGTAAAACCAATTAAAAAGTCATACAAGAAGCTGGGAGTGGTGATACATGCCTGTAATCCCAAATTTTGACTTGGGAATTCCAGTGGTGGGTCTTGGGAATCTGTATTTTTATTTAGGTACTGGGGATTGAACCCAGGAGTGTTCTACCTCCAAGCTATACTCCCAGACCTATTTTATTTTTAGTTTTGAAACAGAGTCTTGCTAAATTGCTGAGGGTCTAAGTTGTTGAGGCTGTCCTTGAACCTGAGATCCTCCTGTCTGAGCCTCCCAAGTACTGGGATTATAGGCATGCACCACCATACCAGGCTCTTGGGAATCTGTATTTTTAAAGTCCTCTTAGTGATTATGATGCATAATCTGGTTTAAGAATCACCCTCTGCTTCACAGTGTAATTAGATGCATATATACTTACATGCACTTACCACCTAGTTTTTAAAAATAAACAGACAAAATTGAAATTCTGTGTGCCCCTTCCATTTTCTATTCCCTTTTTTTCCCTTCCTAGAGGTAATCATTATCTTAAAATTTAGGTTTGTTGTTTCCATGCATGTTTTATAACGTTGAGATCAGAGTCATTCCTAGCAATAGAAGAGGCAGAGTCTATGGACATAGATGCAAGAGACATCTTTGGGCAAACATCTTAAAATGCTCTTCTGAATGCTTCTATTTTCTCAGTAAAATAAAAAGGTCATCAGGAAACCTACTGAGGAAGAACAACTAGTGTGAAAAGAGATAAGAAATAGCCATCCAAGAAAATGATTGGCAGGCAGCACTCACAGCCTGTATCATCGACTTTATTAGATACTGACAAATTACAGCAATTATACTGACTCTTCTGCTATGGCTACATTGGCATCTCGAAGTCTGGAGATTGCCCCTAGGATGCATAGATGAAAGACCCTCCTACTTCTTAGAAAGTAAATATATGACCCTAAAGGAGTATGGTTTTATGACTAGAAAGTTTGCTTTACCAGGCTATGTTAAGAATGTGGGCTATACGTGTAAAATGAAGAAGTGGTGCTGTTTGTGATCTGACAATGATTGATATGTCATAAATGTCTATGTAACCCTGTTGTACTCAAGAAATGTATAAAAAATCTGTCCTGAAAAAATAAATAATTTTAAAAAAAGATACTGACAAATTATGCTTCAGAGCACTTGTATTAGTATATACTCTTGCCAGCAGTAGATGACTATTTTTTGATGCTCCACACCTTTAAATGCTTCTACACTTAAAAATAATTAAAGCCGGGCATGGTGGGTGCACACCTGTAATCCCAGTGCTTGGGAGTTTTAGACAGGAGGTTTGCAGGTTTGAGACCAGCCTCAGCAATTTAGCAAGACTCTCAGCAACCTATCAAGACCCTGTTTCAAAACAAAAAAATTAAAAGGTCCGGGAATATAGCTCTGAGATAGAATGCCCCTGTGTTCAGTCCCCAGTACCAAAGATAACTAAAAGAAGAGATATATACACATATGTATACATATATATATATATATATGTCTTATGTGCATATACATATATGTATTGTGTATATATGTATATGTCATATATATATGATGTCAGATCTATAGGAAGGTTGTGATAATAGTACAAGGAAGTCTTATATGTTGTTTACCCAGATTTCCCAAGTGTTTACATTTAACCACATTTGTTTTATCCTTTTCCTTGTTTCTCAACCATTTGAGAATAAACTGCAGACAGATACTCCTTTATATCTATTTTGGTTTGTATCTACTGAAAAAAGACCAAATTAAGTTTATACAATACAATAATCAAAACCAGGAAATAATCATTGATGCTATAATCTGGAGACTTCATTCAGATTTCACCAATTGTGTCAATGATATTAGTTATACCAAAAGAAAATTCCAAATCATTTGTTGCATTTGGTTGTCTGTTTATTCTCTTTTAATCTGCAGTTCCTTGGACTTTGTGTGTGTGTGTGGTACTGGAGATTGAACCCAGAGACATTCTATCTCTGAGCTATATACCCCAGTTTTTGTTTGTTTTGGTTTTTGGAACAGAGTTTTGCTAGGTTGCTGAGAGTTTTGCTAAGTTGTTGAGGCTGTTTTCGAACATGCAATCCTGTCAGCCTCCCAAATACTGGGATTACAGACTTTTGCCACTACACCTGGCTGGTTTTCGTTTTTCACAACATTGATGTTCTTGATTAATACAGGCTATTTATTTGGTAGAAAGCCCCTCAGTCTGGGTTTGTCTGACATTTCCTCATGGTTAGATTTAAGGTTATATATTTTCTTGCAAAGAATACCAGAGAGGTGATACTGTGCATTGTGTCAGGATGCACATGTGTTGAGTTGTCCCATACTGCTGATATTAATTAGCTTTGCCTACTTGTTCTCTACTATAAAGTTACTAAGTATCACTTGGGGAAAATACTTTGAAACCACATAGATACTTTGTTACGCATCTAAATTTCAGCCACCAGATTTAGTATCTATTGTTGATTCTTGCATGGATTTTTTTTTTTTTTTTTTAATGGGAGGAACTGGGGATTGAACTCAGGGGCATTCTACCACTGAATTATATCTCTGACTCTTTCCATTTTTCATTTTGAGTCAGGGTCTCACCAAGGTGCCCAAGCTAGCCTTGAACTTGCAGTCTTCCTTCCTCAACCTCTGGAGTCACTAGAATACCAGTGGTGCACCACTACTATTATTAAGTATTTTGATGCTCAAATTGTCCCAGATTTGACCAAAAAGAACCCCTTCAGACTGGCATATGTGAACTTCTTATATTGTTCCAGGTTTGTACTTTATCTTCCTCAGTCCTGTAATCAACCACTTAACTCAAGAGGCCATAGTTCTTTTCAGCAAAGAACAATATGTAGAAATCAAGATCTGCACTGTAGATATGTTCATTGCTATTGAGATATCATTGATTCCTGACCCTTTTAGTTGAAGGATCTAGGAAACAAATTATGTATGTAAACATACATGCAAATCTATACTCTTGTGCTATATTAAAAATCACAAGTTTACACCTATGCCTCTGACTCCAATGACACACTACAGGATTCATTCTCTCTCCTTCCCACTTTTTATATTTGTAAGTGTCTGTAGACAGTGAGAAACCTGACTCTCATTATATGCGATATGTCTGCTTATTTTTAAACTGTAGAATGCACAGAATTATTCATGCTTCTTCAAAAAAGAAGCCTATTAAGTTGGATATGATGGTGCACATCTGTAAACCCAGTACTTGGGAGGCTGAAACAGGTGGTTCTCAGATTTGAGGCCCAGCCTCAGCAACTTAGTGAGATCCTATCTCAAAAAAGGTTTGGGAGCTGGATGTGGTGGCCCACGCTTGTAATCCCAGTACTTGGGAGGCTGAGATGGGAGGATGCAGGTTCGAGGCCAGCCTCAGTACTTAGTGAGGCCCTCAGCAACTTAGTGAAACCCTGTTTCAAAATAAAGAATAAAAAATAGGACTGGGGGTATAGCTCGGAAGTAGAATGCCCCTGAGTTCAATCCCCAGTACTGCAAGAAACAAAAAAATAGGGTTGGGGGTATAGCCCAGATGTAGAATACCCCTGAGTTAAATGAGGGTGTTCTTTCAAAAGAGAGAGACTGAGAGAGAAGGGGGGAGGAGAAGAAACCTATTAGCATAGCAGTGTGGTGAACACCTAGTAATCCCAATTATTTGGGAGGCTGAGGCAGAAAGGTCCCAAGTTTGAGACCAGTCTTGGCAACTTAGCAAAAATAAACGGGGGAGGGGGGGGGGATGTTGCTCAGTGGTAGAGCACCTCTAGGTTCAGTCCCTAGTACTAAAAAAGAAGCCTATTGTTCAGGCTTTTTTTTGTCTACTATTTCCTGAGAGTTCTTTTTGTCTTTAGCCTAAGGATATATAGTTCAAATACAGTGTTTAAAGTTATTTGAGTATTATTTTCCTCCTGCACTGTTGATTATCTTATTCATTTAAAATTTGTTTGAACCTGGGCATGTGACACCTGTCTGTATTCCCAGTACTTGGGAAGCCAAGACAGTAAGACCACAGGTTCAAAGCCAGCCTCAGCAATTTCGCAAGACCCTCAGCACCTTGGTGAGACCCTGTTTCAACAAAGTTGGACTTGGTGGCACACACTTATAATTCTAGTACGTGGGAGAAAGGAGGGTCACAGGTTCTAGGACAGCCTCAGCAAATAGTGAAACTCATCAATCTAGCAAGACCTTGTTTCAAAATAAAAATAAAATCAGAAGCCGGCCCTGGTGGTGCATGCTTGTAATCCCAGTACTTGGGAGGCTGAAACAGGAGGATTGCGGGTTTGTGGCCAGCCTCACCTACTTAGTGAGGTCTTCCACAACTCAATGAGATCCTGTTTCAAAATAAAGAATAAAAAATAGGAGTGGGGAGCGAGGCATGGTGGCACACGCTTGTAATCCCAGCATTTGGGAGGCTGAGACCAGAGGATCCGGGTTCCCCGCCAGCCTCAGCTACCTAGTGAGGCACTCCGCAACTTAGTGAGACCCTGTTTCAAAATAAAGAATAAAAAATAGGGCTGGGGGTGTAGCTCGGAGGTAGAAGGCCCCTGAGTTCAATCCCCAGTACCGCAAAAAAAAAAAAAGAAAAAAAAGATAGGAGTGGGGGTGTAGCTCAGAGGTAGAATGCTCCTGGGTTCAATCCCCAGTATCACAAAAAATAAAATAAAGCCGGGTGTGGTGGCACACACTTGTAATCCCAGCATTTGGGAGGCTGAAACTGGAGGATCCGGGTTTGCGGTCAGCCTCAGCTACTTAGTGAGGCACTCCGCAACTTAGTGAGACCCTGTTTCAAAATAAAGAATAAAAAATAGGGCTGGGGGTGTAGCTCCGAGGTAGAATGACCCTGAGTTCAATCCCCAGTACTGCAAAAAAAATAAATAAATAAAATAAAATCAGGCTGGGGATATAGCTTGGAGGCAGAATGCCCCTGGACTCAAACCCCAGTACTAAAAAATAAAAATTAAAAAACAAAATAGGAAAAAAACAAAATAGGGCAGGGAATGTAGCTCAGACCTTTAGTAAAAAAAAAAAAAAAAAGGTTTGTTTCTGATTTTTCTGTTTTAAGTCCCCCCCTCACCTTTGTTGATTTTTCCTCTTTATTGTTGCTGAGTATGTAAAATATTAACATGACTGCAAAACAGAAGATATAGTCAGGAACTCTATTTTCTTCCTACTTCTATTCTGTCCAACCCATTTCCATCCAACCCCTGAGGGTAGCTAATCTTATCAACCTCTGGTTTATCTTTCTTGTGTTTCCTTTTGCACAAATGAACATATACATGCATTTTTTTCTTATTCCTGTTCTTTCCTACAAAAAGGTAACACTATTGATATTCTTTTGCACTTTCTTCACTTAACAATAGATCCTGATAAGAACTCCATATAGTTGCTAGAGATCTTCCTCTTTTTCCAACAGCTGGGTGATATGCCTACATATTATTAGTGGCTTCCAGTTTATTGTAATTTATAAACAATGATGCTATGAATAATCTTGTATGTATTTGTGTTGTTGGAGGTTTACCTTCAGGGTAAATGCTTAGGAAATGGATTGCTAGGTCAAAAAACAGTACATGTGCGTATATGTGTGTGTTTTAATTATGTATTGTAAAATTCTCCTCCATAAAGATTATACCAGTTTGTATTCTACCAACATCATATAAGAGTACCTGTTTCCCTACAACCTACCACAAAGTGTGATTGTTCCTGTTTATGCTTTGCAAATCTAATCTAATAGATGAAAAATAGTATCTCAGTATAGTGTAGTTTGTAATTATTTTATTATGACTAAGAAATAAAGTGTGTTTCATGTGCTTAAGAGTCATCTTTCAGCCGGGCATGGTAGCACACGCTTGTAATCCCAGCATTCGGGAGGCTGAGACCGGAGGATCCGGGTTCGAGACTAGCCTCAGCTACCTAGTGAGGCACTCCGCAACTTAGTGAGACTCGGTTTCAAAATAAAGAATAAAAAATAGGGCTGGAGGTACAGCTCGGAGGTAGAATGCCCCTGAGTTCAATCCCCAGTACCACAAAAAAAAAAAAAAAAAAAGAGTCATCTTTCTTACATTTTCTGTTCCTGTCTCTTGCCCGTTCTTCTGTTGGGTTTTTATCTATTTTTCTCAATTTGTGTGAGTCATCTAAATATTAGCTACATAAGTCCTTTATCTGTGATATAGGTTGTAAATATTTTTCCTAGGTTTTAAATGTCTTTTGATTTTGTTCATGGTATGTTTTACCACACGAGAAACTTTACATTCATGTAGTAGGGCTTATCAATCTTTAGTTTAATTCCATTTAATTCTGAGTTATTATTAGAAAGCTTTCCCCTATACCCAGGTTAAAGAAGAATTCACTCATTTTCTAAATGGAATGTGCATGGTTCCTTTTTTATATGTAGAACCCTAATCCATTTGGAATTTGTTCTTATGGCTGGCATGAGGTATGAATCTAATTGTACCATTCTTTCTAAACAGCTAGCTAGATATTCCAGCACCATTTATTTAAAAGTCTACTTTTAGCAGCCGGGCGTGGTGGCACACGCTTGTAATCCCAGCATTCGGGAGGCTGAGACCGGAGGATCCGGGTTCACGGCCAGCCTCAGCTACCTAGTGAGGCACTCCGCAATTTAGTGAGACTCGGTTTCAAAATAAAGAATAAAAAAAAAAATAGGGCTGGGCGTATAGCTCGGAGGTAGAATGCCCCTGAGTTCAATCTCCAGTACCGCAAGAAATAAATAAATAAATAAACAAACAAACAAATAAATAAATAAATAAATAAATAAAAGTCTACTTTTAGCCAGGCACAGTGGCACACGCCTGTAATCCCAGTGCTTGGGAGGCTGAGACAAGAAAAACTCAGGTTCACAGTCAGTCTCAGCAGCTTCGTGAGGCCCTCTGCAACTTAGTGAGACCCTGTTTCAAATAAAATAGGGTTGGAGGTGTAGCTCATAAGTAGAATGCCTCTGGGTTCAATCCTCAGTACCATAAAAAATAAATAAATAAATAAATAAGTCTACTTTATCATGTACTGAAGTTTTCTGTGTATTTGATTCTATTCTGGACTTTCTTTTTTTTGATACTGGAGATTGAACTCCAAGCATGCTAACTCCAAGCTACACCCCAGCCTCCCCACCTTTTTCTTTTGAAATAGGATCTCCCTAAATTGCTGAGGGTCTTATTAAATTGTTGAGGATGGCCTCAAACCTGCAATCCTCCTGTCTCATCCTCCTAAGTACTGGGATTATAGGCATATACTATCATGCCCATCTACTTCTGGACTTCTGGACTTTTTGACTAGTCTGGTTTTTTGGTTTTGGTTTTGGTTTTCTTTTTTGTTTGTTTTTGCCATACTGGGGATTGAATTCAGGGGCATTCTACCTCCGAGCTATACCCCCAACCCTATTTTTTTTTTTTTTTTTTTTTTTGCAGTAGTGGGGATTGAACTCAGGGGCATTCTACCTCTGAGCTATACCCCCAGCCCTATTTTTTATTCTTTATTTTGAAACAGGGTCTCACTAAGTTGCGGAGTGCCTCACTAGGTAGCTGAGGCTGGCTGCGAACTCGGATCCTCCAGTCTCAGCCTCCCAGATGTTGGGATTACAAGCGTGCGCCACCCCGCCCAGCTCTTATTTCTTATTCTTTATTTTGAAATAGGGTCTCACTAAGTTGTGGAGGGCCTCACTAGGTAGCTAAGGCTGGCTGCAAACCCAGATCCTCCAGTCTTAGTCTCCCAAATGCTAGGATTACAATCATGTGCCACCACGTCCAGCTTTCTTTTTTCTTTCTTTACATAGGATTGAACCTCTGAACTACACCCCTTGCCCTTTCTTAAAATTATTTTTTATTTTGAAACAGGGCCTTGCTACATTGCCAAGATCTCGATAAGTTGCTAAGGCTAGCCTTGAATCTGTGATCCCCCTGCTCATCCTTCCAAGTACTGGGATTACAAGTGTTTGCCACAACACCTGGCAGGTTGTTTGTTTGTTTTGAAAAAGAACAACTAAGAGCTCTTAGCAGCCCTTACCAGGTCAAGGAAGTAAACTTCCAGCTGCTTCACCCATGTAGGGCACTGTAAGGGAAAATTTGTCCTGGGCTCCAATTAGACTCGGACTAAATGTGAAAGACAGGTGGGCACCGGTGAGCATCTTTACATCACACTCCAGCCTGAGCAGGTAGCTTTTCTCCAACTTCATAAAATATATTGATTTGAGCCGGATGTGGTGGCACACGCTTGTAATTCCAGTTCTTGGAAGTCTGAGACTGGTGGATCAAAGTTCACAGCCAGCCTCAGCTACTTAGTGAGGCCCTCCAAAACTTAGTGAGACCATGTTTCAAAATAAAGAATAAGAGCCAGGCATGGTGGCGCACGCTTGTAATCCCAACATTTGGGAGGCTGAGACTGGAGGATCCAGGTTCCTGGCCAGCCTCAGCTACTTAGGGAGGTACTCCGCAACTTAGTGAGACCCGGTTTCAAAGTAAAGAACAAAAAAATAAGGCTGGGGATATAGCTCGGAGGTAGAACGCCCCTGAGTTAAATCCCCAGTACCGCAAAAAGAAAGAAAGAAAGAATAAAAAATAGAGCCGGTTGTAGTAGCGCATGCTTGTAATCCCAGTACTGGGTTCAATCCCCAGAACCGTAAAAAAAAAAAAAAAAAAAAAAAGAATAAAAAATAGGGCTGGGGATGTAGCTTGGAGTTAGAATGTTTAGTCCCGAGTACAGCAAAAAAATAAAGAATAAAAAATAGGGCTGGGGGTGTAGCTCAGAGGTAGAATGCCCCTGGGTTCAATCCCCAGTACCACAAAAAAATAAAATAAAATATGGAAGTCAGTGGGAAATATGATTCAATTGTAAAATTATTATTTTCAACTCTGTTTAAACTCTGTTTTGCCAGATGGGGTGGTGCACACCTGTAATCCCAGTACTTGAGAGGCTGAGACAGGAGGATCACAGGTTCAATGACAGCCTCAGCAAGCAGTGAGACTCTTATCAACCTAGTGAGACCCTGTTTCAAAATAAAAATGAAATAGGGCCAGCAGTGTAGCTCAGAGGTAGAATGCCCCTGGGTTCAATTCCCAGTGCCACACACACACACACACACACACAAAAGAAACATACACACTCTATTTGGACTGCTTTTGTGTGTGTGTGTGTGTGTGTGTGTGTGTGTGTGTGTGTGTGTGTGTGTGGCACTGGGGATTGAACTCAGGGGCATTCTACCTCTGAGCTACACCCCCAGCCCTATTTTTTATTCTTTATTTTGAAACTGGGTCTCACAAAGTTGCGGAGTGCCTCACTAGGTAGCTGAGGCTGGCCTCGAACCCGAATCCTCTGGTCTCAGCCTTCCGAATGCTGAGATTACAAGCCTGTGCCACCACACCCGGCTTGGACTACTTTTTTGATGGAGGAAGATAGAGGTGGATGACTTTTATCTCTACAAGGTCTATGATACTATTCAGTTTGGCAATTCTCTATTTTATCCTAGCAATAAGGAGTTTTGAATTATCCAATTCAGTTACTCCTAGAAACTGTTGCCAAAAACAAAAGGGACAAAGAATGGTGATAAAGATGCTTCTTGTGATAACAGATTGAGTAGGCTCCTGAGGTAAGTTATTAACTCATAACAGAAACAATGAACAGTATCGCCAGGCGTGGTGGCGCACGCTTGTAATCCCAACATTTGGGAGGCTGAGACCGGAGGATCCAGGTTTGCTGCCAGCCTCAGCTACCTAATGAGGCCCTCCACAACTTAGTGAGACCCTGTTTCAAATTAAAGAATAAAAAAAAATAGGACTGGGGGAATAGCTCAGAAGTAGAATGCCCCTGAGTACTGCAAAAAAAAAAAAAAAAAAAAGGACAGTATCACTTTAGAAATAGAAAACCTAGATTTTGGTCTTTCTCATTTATTTACCTCATGAATGTAAACATGGGGCAATTTCTTTTTTTTTTTTTTTTTTTTGCGGTACTGGGGATTGAACTCAGGGGCATTCCACCTCCAAGCTATACCCCCAGCCCTATTTTTTTTTTATTCTTTATTTTGAAACCGAGTCTCACTAAGTTGCCGAGTGCCTCACTAAGTAGCTGAGGCTGGCCGCCAACCCGGATCCTCCGGTCTCAGCCTCCTAAATACTAGGATTACAAGCGTGCGCCACCACGCCCGGCTCGGGGCAATTTCTTTTAATTTCCTAGTCTCAACCACTAGCTGAAGGCAGAATGCTGAATTTGATCACCTTTTGAGCATGTCTTTCCTTGGTTAGATCTATTTTTAGAGTTCTTCCTGGGA
Source organism: Graphiurus murinus (assembly GCA_004027655.1). Classification (NCBI taxonomy): domain Eukaryota; kingdom Metazoa; phylum Chordata; class Mammalia; order Rodentia; family Gliridae; genus Graphiurus; species Graphiurus murinus. The sequence continues at coordinate 14,339 of PVLC010006548.1, read as the reverse complement.
AAAGCAACTGTCTTTGCTTCAGGAAATGCCATGATAACCCCCTAGGGCATGAGGGCTGACTAGGGCTCAGGCAACCCAAAAGAGCCAAAGTCTGTACTTGCAGAAGCAGGAAATTAATTTTTCTTGGGGGCCAGAGTAAGGGAAGGTGATCCCTGTGGGGTTGAAAAGTGAGGAGAGGTTGGGACACTGCCAGTAGGGAAAGATCAAAAGAATAGAAACCCTAGCCGGGCATGGTGGCACAAGCTTATAATCCTAGTATTTGGGAGGCTGAGACAGGAGGATCTCGAATTTGAGGACAACCTCAACAAGTAGTAAGACTCTCATCAACCTAGCAAGACCATGTTTTAAAATAAAAATTTAGGAAATAGGGCTGGAGGTGTAACTCAGAGGTAGAATGCCCCTAGGTTCAATCCCCAGTACCACATACATACACAAGTAGAAATGGAAAACCCGGGCATGGTGGCACATGCTTGTAATCCCAGTACTTGGGAGGCTGAGACGGGAGAATCACAGGTTCTCGGCCAGCCTCAGCTATTTTGTGAGGCCCTCTGCAACTTAGACCTTATTTCAAAATAAAGAATAAAAAAATAGGACTGGGGATGTAGCTCAGAGGTAGAATGCCCCTGGGTTCAATCCCTAGTACCACAAAACAAAACAAAACAAAACAAAAAATAGGACTGGAGGTGTAGCTTGAAGGTAGAATGCCCCTGGGTTTAATCCCCAGTACCATACATACACACACGTACACACACACACACACACACACACACACACACACATGCGTAGAAACCATAAAATGTAAGTGTAAGTGGTTGTGGCATAGTGGGCAGTGTGATGTTCCCCATTACCCCCTGAACACAGTAATGTTCTATGTGAGTGGGGTTTTGTTGAAAGATGAGTAGAAGCCACATGGACACATTGGGACGCAGAGACAGCCTCAGAGAGGTCAGATGGGAGGCAGAGAGGCCCTCTGAAAGGCACATCCTCATAAATCAGGGGAGTGCTTGGCAGGGCTTCAGCCCAGCTGCCAAGAGTTCCTGCGATGATGGAGGATGACGGGGTCAGCAAGCTCACTCAGAACCTCTGCGAGCTTCCTTCTCACTGTCTGGTCCTGATCACACGGTGACAATTTAAAGGGCAATTTCAGAGTCTCATAAGGTCCCGTCTATTTCCACCATTTTTATTTAGAACATAAGGCATTTTCTCCAATATAATTTCCCCTTAATTTGTTTCTTAAAACACCTCCAAAGCCAGGAGTGGTGGGGCTTGTAATCGAGTACTTGGGAGGCTGAGACAGGAGGATCATAGGTTTTCGGCCATCCTCAGCTTCTTCATGATGCCCTCCACAACTTAATAAGATCCTGTTTCAAAATAAAGAATAAAAAATAGGGCTGGGGGTATAGCTTGGAGGCAGAATGCCCCTAGGTTCAATCCTCAGTACCACAAAAAACATCAACAACAAAAAAAAACACCTCCAGCCAGGCATGGTGGTGCATGCTTGTAATCCCAATACTTGGGAAGCTGAGACAGGAGAATCATAGGTTCACAGCCAGCCTCAGCTACTTAGTGAGGCCCTATTTCAAAATAAAGAATAAAAAAATAGGACTGCAGGTGTAGCTCAGAGGTAGAATGCCCCTGGGTTCAATCCCCAGTACCACAAAAATAAATAAATAAAATAGAGTTGTGGGTGTGGCTTGTAAGTAGATTGCTTCTGGGTTCAATTCCCAGTACCTTAAAAAAAAAACTACCTCCATACTGTTTTTATATCATTTTCTTAGCTTATTTTGTCTTTTTTTTTTTTTTTTTTTTTTCAGTACTGGGAATTGAACCCAGGGGCATTCTACCTCCAGGCTAGGCTCCCTAGTCCTATTTTTTATTCTTTATTTTGAAACAGGGTTTCACTAAGTTGTGGAGGGCCTCACTAAGTAGCTGAGGCTGGCGGAGAACCTGGGATCCTCTGGTCTAGCCTCCCAAGTACTGGGATTACAAGTGTACCCCACCACACCTGGCTATTTTGTCATTTTTGTTTCTTTTTTTTTTTTTTTCTTCCAAATGAATCGAAGAGATTCTGGTTGCTTCCTACTCCTTTTTTCTATTTGTCTATCTTTTTTTAATTAAAATGAAATTTTAGGTTTACAAAAAAACAACAGTAAATAAAAAAAGTTCTGGTAGACCTCTTTTCCCTCCCACATATGCAGTGTCTTCTGTTATTAATATCAGGTACTAAGGTGGTACATTTGCCTAAAGAAATTCTATTTGTCTTTCAAATTTTTGTTTACCTTGGAATCTCTTTGGATCACTTGTAGAGGCTCCCATAGCAAACCATTTGTAGTCTTTTGTTGTTGTTGTTGTTTTAAATGAGAATAGCTACACCCCTAGCCCTTTTTATTTTGAAATGTGGTCTCCCTAAGTTTCTGAGGCTGGCCTTGAACCTGTAGTCCTCCTGTCTTAGCTCTCAAGTACTGGGATTACAAGTATGCCCCCACCACACCTGGATTATAGTTTGCTTTCTATAGACACTATTTTGTGAGATATCAATTTTGGGCACATTTTAAAGAATTATATCATCTTACATATCCAAAAATGTTACTGTTTCTTCCACCTTAAGTTTTGTTTTTTTTAGGTACAGGGGATTGAACCCAGGAGCATTCTACCTCCGAGCTACACCCCCAGTCCTATTTTTTATTTTTATTTTGAAACTGGGTCTCATTAAGTTGCAGAGGGTCTCACTAAGTAGCTGAGGCTGGCTGAGAACCCGGATCCTCCAGTCTCAGCCTCCCAAGTACTGGTATTACAAACGAGCACCATCACACCCGGCTCACCTTAAATTTTTAAAAGAAATCTATATTTAAGTGTTACCATTCAATTTTATTCTTCAGAAGTTTTACATTAGCACCCCTTTTTTCCTCCTGTGTTAGAGATCAAACCCAGGACCTTGTACATGTGAGGTAGGGACTCTACCACTCAGCTACACCCCAGCCCCCCACAACATCACCCTCAAATGATCATTTTAGAATTCTCACTGAAAGCATTAACAGTAACCTCTCAAAGCCAGGTGTATAATGCCAGTACTTAGGAGCCTGAGATAGGAGGATTGCAGGTTTGAGAACAGTTTTAGCAACATAGTGAGATTCTCAGCAATCTAGCAAGACTTTGTTTGTTTGTTTGTTTGTTGCAGTACTGGTGAACCCAAGGGCATTCTACCTCCAAGCTAAACCCCCAGCCCTATTTTTTATTCTTTAGTTTGAAACAGGGTCTCAACAAGTTGCGGAGTGCCTCACTAAGTAGCTGAGGTTGGTTTCAGCCGGTTTCAGCCTCCCTAGTACTGGGATTACAAGCCTTGCATTGCCAGGTCCAGCTGCAAGACCCTGTTTCAAAAATAAAAAAGGAAGCCGGGTGTGGTGGCGCAAGCTTGTAATCCCAGCATTTGGGAGGCTGAGACTGGAGGATCCAGGTTCTCAGCCAGCCTCAGCTACTTAATGAGGCATTCTGCAACTTAGCGAGACCCTGTTTCAAAATAAAGAATAAAAAATAGGGCTGAGGGTATAGCTCGGAGGTAGAATGCCCCTGAGTTCAATCCCCAGTACCACAAAAAAATAAAAAATAAAGATAAAAATAAAAAAGAGCTAAAGTGAGGCTTAGAGGTAGAATGCCCATGAGATCAAGTCCCAGTACCACTCTCACACACACACATAAAACAATAACTTCTCAGAATCATGCTAGTGAGTAAATAATTGTTATTATCTCTCTGTTAAGCAATGTGGTAATATAGTACTTATCAAGAGCCTTAAAAATGTTTATGTCCTTTGGCCTAAAGATCACACTTCTAGGAATCTTATCATTAGAAACTCAGTTATGTACTGTATAATGATATTTCAGTCAACAATGGACTTATATATATGACTCTGGTCCCATAAGATCATATTGCCTAGTGACACTGTAGCTATCTTAGTTTGCATAAGTATTCTCTATGATGTTTGCACAATGACAAAATTACCTAACAAGTTTATCAGAATATATCCCCATCATTAGGTAATGTATGACTATAATTCAAAGCCGTCAAAGATTTAGCATGACATTATTTATAGCCAGGCATGGTGGCGCATGCCTGTAATCCCAGTACTTGGGAGGCTGAGACAGGAGGATTGCAGGTTCGAGGCCAGCCTCAGCAACTTAGCAAAACTTGCAGCAACCTAGTGAGACCCTGTTTCAAAACATAAAATAAAAAGGGCTGGTGGTGGTAGGGGGTGGCTCAGAGGTAGAATGCCCCTGGGTTCAATTCCTAGAACAAAAAAAAAGAAAGAAAGAAAGAAAGAAAAATCAGCCCATCCTGATGAGGGAACCTCATGCCAGAGGGTTAGCTCTAGGGATCTGTCTTTGCAAGTCTAAGGGCCTTCAAATTCTGCATTTTTACTAAGGTTTCCATGTGATTCTGACATGAGCACAACCTGAGATCATTACCACAGCCTCTCTGTACACAGGCCTGCACACAAGAACTGGAGAAGAGAACAGGAAAAAAAAAAAAAAATGTTTTTCAAGCCGGGCGTGGTGGTGCACGCTTGTAATCCCAGCATTTGGGAGGCTGAGACCAGAGGATCTGGGTTCGTGGCCAGCCTCAGCTACTTAGTAAGGCCCTCCGCAACTTGGTGAGACCCTATTTCAAAATAAAGAATAAAAAATGCCAGGCGTGGTGGTGCACGCTTGTAATCCCAGCATTTGGGAGGCTGAGACCGGAGGACCTAGGTTCACGGTCAGCCATAAAAAATAGGGGTAGGGATGTAGCTCGGAGGTAGAATGCCCCTGGGTTCCATCCCCAGTACCAGAAAAAAAAAAAAATTATCTTTTAAAGAAATTTTTACTATCTGGGGAAATGCTGTTTTGTGTTTTGTTTTTGTGGTACTAGGGATTGAACCCAGGGGCATTCTACCTCTCAGCTACACCTCCAGCCCCTATTTTATTTTTATTTTGAAATAGGGTCTCACTAGGTTGAGGAGGGTCGGAGGGTCTCAATACTTGCTAAGGCTATCTTGAAACCTGCTATCCTCCTGCTTCAGCCTCCCAAGTACTGGGATTACTGGGAATTGAACCCAGGGGCATTTTACCTCTGAGATACAACTCCAGCCCTATTTTATTTTTTATATTTTGGTACTAGGGATTGAACTCAGAGGCATTCTAACTCTGAGCTACACCCCAGCCCTATTTTTTATTTGTATTTTGAAACAGTATCTCGCTAGGTTAATGAGAATCTCCCTACTTGCTGAGACTGTCCACAAACCTTCGATCCTTCTGTCTCAGCCTCCCAAGTACTGGGATTACAAGCATGCACCACCATTCCTGGCCTGTTTTATTTTTTTTATTTGAAACAGGGTCCTACTAGGTTGCTAACAGTCTTATTAAGTTTCTGAGGTTGGCCTTGAACCTGCAATTCTCCAGTCTTAGCCTCCCAAGTACTGGGATTATAGGTGTGTGCCACCACAGCCAGCTTGAATTCAGAGTTTTAAAATTATATTGTATTATTCCAAATTTGTGAGGGAAATTAGTACATGCCTACACAAGATAAAGACATTAAAATATTTACCGGGCTTCTATCGGAGAGATGGGATTGTGGCTAATTTATGGGAACCATGACTCAAAGGTGAGGTGACCTGCCCAAGTTCTCATGACTAGCAAAGTACCGGAGGAGATAGACACCCACATCTATGTGACTACGATGTGGCGCCTGTTCTCTAACACTCTGAAATAGCACATCAAAAAGCCAGCTGAAGCTGGGCGTGGTGGCGCACGCTTGTAATCCCAGCATTTGGGAGGCTGAGACCGGAGGATCGGGGTTTGTGGCCAGCCTCAGCTACTTAGTGAGGCACTCCGCAACTTAGTGAGACCCTGTTTCAAAGTAAAGAATAAAAAATAGGGCTGGGGGTGTAGCTCAGAGGTAGAATGCCCCTGAGTTCAATCCCCAGTACCGCAAAAAAAAAAAAAAACAGCTGAACATGGTGGTACACACTTATGATCCCAATACTGGGAGGTTGAAACAAGAGGATTTCAGGTTGGAGGAAAGCCTTAGCAACTTAGCAAGACTCTATTTCAAAGCAAAAAACAAAATGGAGAACAAACAAAAACAAAAATGGGCTGGGAGCTGGGCGTAGTAGCACATGCTTGTAATCCCAGTACTTGGTAGGCTGAGACAGGAGGATCTGGGTTTGCGGCCAGCCTCAGCTACTTGTGAGGCACTCTGAAGCTTAGTGAGACCCTGTTTCAAAATAAAGAATAAAAAATAGGGCTGGGGGTATAGCTCGGAGGTAAAATGCCCCTGGGTTCAATCTCTAGTACCGCAAAAAAAAAAAAAAAAGGGCTGGGGATGTAGCTCAGATGTAGAATGCAATTCCCAGTACCACCAAAAAAAAAAAGAAAAAAAAGGAATATCAAAATGACATCCTTTTTTTGGTGGGGGGAAGGTAGGAGGTTGAACCCAGGGGAGTTCTACCTCTAAGCCACACCCCCAGCCCTATTTTTTTTTTTTTTTAATTTGAAACAGGGTCTCACTAGGTTGCTAAGTCTCACTACATTGTGGAGACTGTCATCAAACCTGGGATCCTCCTGTCTCAGCCTCCCAAATACTGGGATTACAAGTGTGTGCCACCACTCCCAGCTCCAATATGACATTCTAAGTGTGGTAGATTGAATTACTGATCGTGATGGACAGGCTCTAGTTCATGCACATTGGTTTTGGGCTCTATCTTGTGGCTTTCTTTGACCAATGCATTGAGAGTGACTGTAATGAAAGGAACGGCTTAAAATGCACCAGCAAAACTAGGCCTTTTCTCTCACCTAGGGCCATGCGAATAACATGCTTTGGGTAACCTCTGGTTTGAAGAAATGAGAAATATGTGGAACATGGACCTGTAGCCTAAAGTTTAAATCTGGCTTAACTGCAGCTTAAATCTTAAATATCAACCAACCTGAAGACAGTGGAAAATAAATGATTATGATTTAAAATCAATTTGTTATGGGTTTTATTTTATGTAAAATTGTTGCAGTTGGCTGATGTAAAATACAAAGATGTTTGTATTAAGTAACAGAACTAAATCTCTTGATATATCAATACAAATTCAAATTTGGTTGTGCAAATGTTCTAGAATCTATTGGTACTCAACATCTGGGAAGAGGATGTAGCAAAGCCTTTTTTTTTTTCCTTGTGGTCCTGGGATTGAACCCAGGGGCATTCCACCTCTAAGCTGAATCCCCAGCCCTATTTTATTTTTTAGTTTGAAATAGGATCTCAGTAAGTTGGTGAGGGCCTAAATTGCTGAGGATAACCTCAAACCTTTGATCCTCCTGTCTCAGCCTCCCAAGTACTGGGATTATAGGCATGCACCACCACACCCAGCAAAATCCTTTTATTTAATGCAACCCACCTCATTGCATGGTATGACAGCTAGTCTCCAGTGAAAAGGGAAGTGTTTACATAAGGAATACATGACATGCTGGGGGCGGGGGGAGAAGAACAACACAAAGTCCAAATCTCTAAAGTTTAGGGTTGAGAAAGACAGTGGACATGAGCCAGGCCCAGGATAGGGGATGAAACAATGAGGTATACAGACAAAATAGTCAGGTCTCCAGATTTCAGAAGTCTTTTTCTCTTTTGCGGCATTGGAAATATATCTCCCATCATGAGGTCACAGCAAGGGCATGAATGTAAATAGTAGAAGATTCTAAACCCAAGACCCAGTCATTGTGAGCACCTTGTGTGAGCTTTGGGGAACTATGACTCAGTCTGTGAACGACTTGCGGAGGACAAACACTGTTCCCACGGTCATACTCCCCTGCTACTTTTCTGTCTCACATAATGAGATCATATTTCTTTTAATTAACTATATTCTTCTCTGTCTGTTTCTCTCTCTATTTCTCTCTCTCTCTCTCTCTCTCTCTCTCTCTCTCTCTCTCTCTCACACACACACACACACACACACACACACACACTCCCCACCCCACCTCCACTTTAAGTGCTAATATTTTAAGTTGGTTTTTGTGTGTGTGTGTGTGGTACTGGGGATTGAACTCAGGGGCATTCTACCTCTGAGCTATACCCCCAGCCCTATTTTTTTTATTCTTTATTTTGAAACAGGGTCTCAGTAAGTTGCAGAGAGCCTCATTAAGTAGCTGAGGCTGGCCGAAAACCCGGATCCTCCTGTCTCAGCCTCCCAAGTACTGGTATTACAATACTTTAAATTTTTAGTAAGTTCACTATCAATCTCTATTGAGTATGTTATCGTCACCATGTACTTGTCCTCTAGGACTTTTTGGTGGTGCTGCTGCTGGGGATTGAACCTAGGGCCTCAAGCATTCCAGGCAAATACTCTATAACTGAGTTATACCCTTAATCAACTCTATTTTCTAGTATACTATGAACTGTCTTCTAAACTATTAAATGCTCTTCTGTAGTTTCTTTTTTAAAATATTCTCTACTATGGCACAGTATCCTCGGGCACCTACTTAGGATAGAAATTCAGACAGAAACACTTTCTCCCATGTCCTTTTCTCCACCTTTTTCAATTATATTTTTAAATATGGCACTATACCCAAAGCATACACATTAAATTAAGCTATCAGAAAGTAAATTAACGGGAGCCGGGCGTGGCAGCACAAACTCATAATCCCAGCATTTGGGAGGCTGAGACCGGAGGATCTGGGTTCACGGCCAGCCTAAGCTACCTAGTGAGGCCCTCTGCAACTTACTGAGACCCTGTTTCAAAAATAAAGAATAAAAAATAGGGCTGGGGGTATATCTTGGAGGTAGAATGCCCCTGAGTTCAATCCCCAGTACCTCAAAAAAAAAAAAAAAAGAAAGAAAGTAAGTAAGTAAATTAATGGGAGGAGGGAAAAATCAGAGAATTTTAAAAAAAGCCAAGCCAGGCGTAGTGGCTCATGCTTGTAATCCCAGTACTTGGGAGGCTGAGACCGGAGGATCTGGGTTCACAGCCAGCCTCAGCTACTTAGTGAGGCCCTCTGCAACTTAGTGAGACCCTGTTTCAAACTAAGGAATAAAAAATAGGGCTGGAAATGTAGCTTAGAGGTAGAATGCCCCTGGGTTCAATCTCCCAGTACCGAAAAAAAAAAAAAAAAAAAGCCAGGCATGTTGGCTCATGCCTATAGTCCCAATACTTGGGAGGCTGAGACAAGAGGATCACAGGCCTGAGGCCAGTCTCAGAAACTTAGGGAGGTTCTTAGCAACTTGGACCCTGTTTTAAAAAAAAAAGTTAAAAGAAAAACTCGAAATTAGCAGATAAGAATTTTAGAACTACTATAACCATGTTCAAAGAAGTAAAAAAAAAAAAAAAAAAGTAGTTAAAAAAAGAAGAAAAATATGCTTATTATGCATGAAGAGATAGGGAATCTTAGGAGACATATGGGAACTTTTAAAAAAAACTAATAAACCAGGCAAGGTAGCACATGCTTGTAATTCTAGTATTTGAGAGGTTGATACAGGAGAATCGCAGGTTAAAAATAAAATTGAACTGAGAGTATAGCTCAGCAGTAGAATGCCCCTAGGTTCAATCCCCAGTGTCATAAAATAAAATAAAAGCAATTTAGAGCCGGGTGTGGTGGCGCACGCTTGTAATCCCAGCATTTGGGAGGCTGAGACCGGAGGATCCGGGTTCGCGGCCAGCCTCAGCTACCTAGTGACACACTCCGCAACTTAGTGAGACCCTGTTTCAAAATAAAGAATAAAAAATAGGGCTAGGGGTATAGCTCGGAGGTAGAATGCCCCTGAGTTCAATCCCCAGTACCACAAAATAAATAAATAAATAAATAAAAGCAATTTAGATCCGGGCTTGGTAATGCACATCTATAATCCCAGTACTTGGAAGGCTGAGACAGGAGGATCTCGGGTTTAAGGCTAGCACATGGTATCATGGTATCTTTTTTTTTTTTTGTGGTACTGGGGATTGAAGCTAGGGGCATTCTACCTCTGAGTTACACCTCTAGCCCTATTTTTTATTCTTTATTTTGAAACAGGGTCTCACTAAATTGAGGAGTGCTTTACTAGGTAGCTGAGGCTGGCCTCAAAACTGATCCTCTAGTCTCAGCCTCCCAAATGCTAGGATTACAAGCGTGCGCCACCACGCCTGGCTAGTGCATGTTATCTTAATGAGACCCTGTTTCAAAATAGGGCTGGCAGAGTATATGTCAGTGGTAGAATGTCCTGGGTTTGATCCAATACCAAAAAAAAAAAAAAGTATTATAGCACATGCCTGTAATGCTAGTACTTGGGAGGCTGAGACAGGATTATTGCAGGTTCAAGGCCAGCCTCAGTGACATAGTAAGACCCTGTTTCAAAATTTTAAAAAATTAAGAAGGCAAAACAAACAAACATCATGTTGTATGCCTTAAATGTATATAATATTTCTTTTCTTTTTTCTTTTTTTTTTTTTTTTTTGCGGTACTGGGGATTGAACTCAGGGGCGCTCTACCTCCGAGCTACAACCCCAGCCCTATTTTTTATTCTTTATTTTGAAACCGGGTCTCGCTAAGTTGCGGAGGGCCTCACTAGGTAGCTGAGGCTGGCCACGAACCCGGATCCTCCGGTCTCAGCCTCCCGAATGCTGGGATTACAAGTGTGCGCCACCATGCCCGGCTCTTTTCTTTTTTTTTTTAACGGTACTGGGGATTGAACTCAGGGGCATTCTACCTCCGAGCTATACCCCCAGCCTATTTTTTATTCTTTATGTTGAAACAGGGTCTCACTAAGTTGTGGAGTGCCTCACTAGGTAGCTGAAGCTGGCCGCGAACCCGGATCCTCTGGTCTCAGCCTCCCAAATGCTGGGATTACAAGCGTGCGCCACCACACCCGGCTATATAATATTTCTTTTCTTTTTTTGTGTGCATGTGGTACTGGGGATTGAACCCAGGGGTATTCTACTCTTTTTTTTGTGTGTGTGTGTGGTACTGGGGATTGAACTCAGGGGCTTTCTATCTCCGAGCTATGCCCCCAGCCCTATTTTTTATTCTTTATTTTGAAACCAGGTCTCACTAAGTTGCGGAGTGCCTCACTAGGTAGCTGAGACTGGCCTCGAACCCGGATCCTCTAGTCTCAGCCTCCCAAATGCTAGGATTACAAGCGTGCGCCACCACACTCGGCTCCGGCATTCTACTCTTGAGCTATGCCCCTAGTCCCATTTTACTTTTTATTTTGAAACAGGGTCTCACTAAATTGCAGAGGGCCTCACTAAGTTGCCAAAACTGGCTGTAAACCTGTGATCCTCCTGTTTCAGCCTCCCAAGTACTGGGATTACAAGCATGCGCCACCACGACCGGCTCAATTTTTTCAATTATACTTCAGTAAACCTGGAGGAAAATAACCTTAAAAAGAAGAAAAAAAAAAAAAAAGGAGCCAGGTATGGTGGTGCATGCTTGTAATCCCAATACTTGGGAGCTGAGACAGGAGGATCCAGGTTTTCAGTCAGCCTCAGCTACTTAGTGAGGCTCTCTGCAACTTAGTGAGACCCTGTTTCAAATTAAAGAATAAAAAGTAGGACTGGGAGCCAGGCGTGGTGGCGCACGCTTGTAATCCCAGCATTCGGGAGGCTGAGACCGGGGGATCCGGGTTCGCGGCCAGCCTCAGCTACCTAGTGAAGCCTTCCGCAACTTAGTGAGACTCGGTTTCAAAATAAAGAATAAAAACTAGGGCCGGGCGTGGTGGCGCATGCTTGTAATCCCAGCATTCGGGAGGCTGAGACCAGAGGATCCGGGTTCGCAACCAGCCTCAGCTAGCTAGTGAGGCACTCCGCAACTTAGTGAGACTCGGTTTCAAAATAAAGAATAAAAAATAGGGCTGGGGGTATAGCTCGGAGGTAGAATCCCCTGAGTTCCATCCCCAGTACCGCAAAAAAAAAAAAAAAAAAAAAAGAATAAAAACTAGGGCTGGGGCTATAGCTCGGAGGTAGAATGCCCCTGAGTTCAATCCCCAGTACCGCAAAAAAAAAAAATAGGGCTGGGGGTATAGCTCGGAGGTAGAATGCCCTTGAGTTCAACCCCAAGTACCGCAAAAAAGTAAATAAATAAATAAAAGTAGGACTAGGGGTGTAGCTCAGAGGTAGAATGCCCCTGAGTTCAATCCCCAGTACCGCAAAAAAGAAAAAAAAAAGAATATGAAGGCATATCTGAGTGTCAGAGTAGAGAGTGGTATAGTGTGTTACCGTTGTGTGACGGATAGCCTGCTCTCCCTCCTGAAGAATCCACAAGAATGGTGTAACTGTGGGGTTTTTTTGTTTTGTTTTTGTTGTTGTTGTTGTTGTTGTTTGCAGTACTGGGGATTGAACTCAGGGGCATTCTACCTCCGAGCTATACCCCCAGCCCTAGTTTTTATTCTTTATTTTGAAACAGGGTCTCACTAAGTTGCGCAGTGCCTCACTAGGTAGCTGAGGCTGGCCACAAACTCGGATCCTCTGGTCTCAGCCTCGTAACTGTGGGTTTTATTGTGAAGGGAAGAAAACCTTTTCAAGTTAGACAATGTTTAAGTACTGTTCATTTAAAATAAAATCGATCCAGGTATGGTGGCATGTACTTGGGAAGCTGAGACTGGAGGATACCAGTTCGAGGCCAGCCTCAGATACTTAGTGAGGCCCTCTGCAACTTAGTGAGACCCTGTTTCAAAATAAAAAATAGGACTGGGGGCGTAGCTCAGAGGTAGAATGCCTCTGGATTCAATCCCCAGTATTGCAAAATAAATAAAATTGAAAGCAAGAAGAATGAATTATGGGCATAAAGACTTTATATGCGCCGGGCGTGGTGGCACACGCTTGTAACCCCAGCATTTGGGAGGCTGAGACCGGAGGATCCGGGTTCGAGACCAGCCTCAGCTACCTAGTGAGGCACTCCGCAACTTAGTGAGACCGGTTTCAAAATAAAGAATAAAAAATAGGGCTGGGGGTATAGCTCGGAGGTAGAATGCCCCTGGGTTCAATCCCCAGTACCGCAAAAAAAAAAAGGACTTTATATGCAATGCCAGCCACTGAAAAAACTAAAGAACAACCTATATGTCTGTGAAACTGTTCTCCTCTGTGTGTGTGTGTGTGTGTGTGTGTGTGTGTGTGTGTGTGTGTGTGAAGGGATTTATTAAAAGGGATGATCTCACATGATCATGGAGACTGACAAGTCCAAAAATGTGCAGAGTGGTCAGCAAGCTGGAGGCTGGGGAGAGCTAAGGATGTACTCCAGTCTGGAAGCCAGCAGCTCAAGACCCCAGAAAAGCTGGTGTTTCAGCTGGAGCCCAAGAGCAAAAAAATGTCAATATCCCTTTGAAGGCAATCTGGCAGGAGGAATCCTGCCCTACTCAGGAGAGGGTCAGGCTTTTTGTTCTATCCAGGCCCATTCACATTAGGGAGGGTAAATTAATCTGCTCAGTCTACTTTTTTTTTTTTTTTTTTTTTTTTTTTGCAGTACTGGGATGAACCTGGGGGCATTCTACCTCCGAGCTACAACCCCAGCCCTATTTTTAATTCTTTATTTAGAAACAGGGTTTCACTAAGTTGCGGAGGGCCTCACTAAGTAGCTGAAGCTGGTCTCGAACCCGAATCCTCCAGTCTCAGCCTCCCAAATGCTGGGATTACACGTGTGCTCCACCACGCCCGGCTTCAGTCTACTTATTTAAATTTTAATCTTACCCAGAAATGCCAAGAACGGGGATTGAACTCAGTTCCACCAAATACCTGGGTACCTTGTGAAATTAATCACAGTGCCCTGTGATAGGGCAATAATTCAAGTGTTAATTTTGAAGGCTAGGGAAAGAGTAGAGTAAGGAGCTGAGTAGAATAATAAATAATAGAATACAGGCTGTGCCTACCAGTGCCCCATCAAATGTATGTACTCCTGCAAGTATTTGAGGGAAAGTAGTTTACTTGGGAGCTGACCACTGCTAGAAGGGTGAGGAAGTATGACTGGGAAGAGCAGGAAGCCAATGCAGGCTGGGGTGTGTGTGTGTGTGTATGTGTGTGTGTGTGTGTGTGTGTGTGTGTGTGAGAGAGAGAGAGAGAGAGAGAGAGAGAGAGAGAGAGAGAGAGAGAGAGAACGGGGATTGAACTCAGTGGCATTCTACTTCTAAACCCCCAGGCTTATTTCTTTTTATTATTTATTTATTTATTTATTTTTGCGGTACTGGGGATGGAACTCAGAGGCATTCTACCTCCGAGCTATACCCCCAGCCCTATTTTTTATTCTTTATTTTGAAACCGAGTCTCACTAAGTTGCGGAGTGCCTCACTAGGTAGCTGAGGCTGGCCGCAAACCCGGATCCTCCGGTCTCAGCCTCCCGAATGCTGGGATTACAAGCGTGAGCCACCACGC
>PVLC010006547.1:24327-68770 GCA_004027655.1 Graphiurus murinus | reverse complement strand
CAAGAAACTCACAGCTACGAAAACAAATAACTCAATCAAAAAATGGGCAAATGATCAAAATAGACAATTCACAAAAGAAGAAATATGAACGGCCAAAAAATGTATGAAGAAATGTTCAACATTATTAGCAGAGAGATGCAAATCAAAATTACCTTGAGATTTCACCTAACCCCAATTAGAATGGCAATCATAAAAAACACAAACAACAATAAATGCTGGCGAGGGTGTGGAGAAGTGGAAACTCTAATACATTGCTGGTGGGATTGCAAATTAGTGCAACCACTTTGGAAAACAGTATCGAGGATCCTCAGATGAATGGTAATGAACCTACCATATGATCCAGCAATACCACTTCTGAGTATCTACCCAAAAGAATGGAAACCAAACTATCAGACCAATGCATGTGTATCTATGTTTATAGCCGCACAATTCACAATTGCCAAACTATGGAACCAGCCAAGATGTCCATGGACAGATGAATGGATTATAAAACTATGGGATATATACACAATGGAATTTTACTCAGCCATAAAGAAGAACAAAATCATGTCATTTGCAGGGAAATGGATGGAACTGGAAAACATTATGCTAAGTGAGATTAGTCAGTCACAAAAAGTAAAAAATCATATGCTCTCCCTAATATGTGGAAGCTAGGGAAAAAGTGAGTCATAAGAGGGACTCTAGATGAAGAAGGAGAAACCTTAGATGCCCAAAGAAGGTGACTTAACTGAAGGTGATGGGGAGGAGGGACACACCATAATGCACATGATGTATTTTCACACTCATATCAAAGTCAATCACTAAACTGAACATGAGAAGGAGGGAGGGGGAGGGAAAGGGGCGGGAATTGGGGAAGGGTTAAATGAGAGATATGTGCATGTATGCCTTTACCAACTTATACCTAACAAAGATGTATGATTACAATGCACCAATAATAATAAAAAATAAAACATAAATCACCTGTAATGCTGCTTTGTATGTATGTGTGTACACGCGTGCTCACTTTAATTTTTTCTCTATTTCTTCAACAAAAATCAACCTTATACATAGATTTCTCTGGACTCACATAATAAATCTGATAAATTTCTAGAAGGTTATTCATTTGTATTTATGTTTTCAAACTGATTTGTGAAAGTTTAAGCCATCTTTAATATGTCCTTTAATGTGGTCACTTCTACCTTATTAATTTTTTATTTTGTGTATCTGTTCTTTCTCCACTTAAAAAAAATTTCCTTGGCTATTTCTTAATGTTGAATGTTATGTTTCATATTTTCCTGGAACATGGAATTTTAACCAATGTCCATGTACAGACCCAGGAATACTTTAAGACTGACAAAAAAGTGACATTTCAAATCAGTTAGGGAAATCGAAAGTTTACCATATTGTGTGAAAAGATTAATGTGTTTGGGGAAAAATAAGACTCCATATCTAACATCAGCTCTTGAAATAAGCTCCACATGAATTTAAAAGTTATTTCTAAAATGTCTAAATATAGTAGGATATTTCTCTAACTTTTGAATAAGGAAATAATTTCTAAACAAGGCAAAAAATTCCACAAATAAAAATGGTAGATTGGACCAATTACAAATCTTAATATTGCAGAAGATACTATACATCAAATTCAGTTACGTGATAGAGAAAACACTGTAATATACTTAAAGGACTAATATATTATATCTATCATATGTTGACTCTTTAAAAATTAATAAGGAAATGCCAAATGGCTTATTTTTAAATAGGCAAATTATGGAAGTGAAAATTAATAGAAAATTATAAATGGATCATAAAATTATATTCAAATTCACTATCATCTGAAAAGTCCAAATTAAAATAAGTGTCAGAAAAGGTCAAAGGAAGCCGGGCGTGGTGGCGCATGCTTGTAATCCCAGCATTCGGGAGGCTGAGACCGGAGGATCCAGGTTCGCGGCCAGCCTCAGCTACCTAGTGAGGCACTCCGCAATTTAGTGAGACTCGGTTTCAAAATAAAAGAATAAAAAAATAGGGCTAGGGATGTAGCTTGGAGGTAGAATGCCCCTGAGTTCAATCCCCAGTACTGCAAAAAAAAAAAAAAAAAAAAAAGAAAAGATCAAAGGATGTTGTGATAGTCCATACAGGCTGCTATACCAAAACACCTTAGACTGGGTAATTTATAGACAACACAAATGTATTGCTCACAGTTCTAGAAGCTGCTAAATCCAAGATCAAGATGCCAACAGATTCATAGGATCTTTTTCATTCTAACAGGAGATGGTCCCATGTTTCAGTGAAATACCCTGCAGTACAGAGCAGGTTCTTCAATAAGAAACAAATATATTTAAATCCTTTCTGTCTGTGTATATCTCACATACATATAAACAAAGACACATATTCATTTATTCCCCACATGTTTGTTGATTGTGGACCTAATTATAATGCTGTTGTAAGTGTAAAATGGTGACACTTTATCATCACCCTGTGTGGGTAAAAATATGCATTTTCTCAAGTTTTCTGGGTCACCATGCCAGCAATTAGTTCAGCATTGGTCTGCTGTGGTTTTTGATGATGGATGACTTCAGGCAATGTAAGACAAGGTGTTCTTTTTCATCCTGCAACCACCTCAGTCTCCAGCTGCTCAGACAGAGCTAAAAGAAGCAGGTGTTGTGATGAGTGTGTGTTTGGAGCTGTTTATGCTGTTTATGTAGTGCAACCATCCCACTTTAACTGTAGAAAGGAACTAGCCTAGATACATGTTTATGAATTCATTTCTTTGGGAGGTGATGGTTTGTCATAAGAAGGAAATAGAACATGGGACCAAGAGATTCACTGGGTATTTGTAGATTCTGTAGAGAAGGCAGCAGGGGTGGGGTGGGGTGGGGTGGGGGCACTAACAATGGAAGCAAAGATGAATGAATGGAGAATGGATGAATCTAGGAAAGTGGGCACAGAGGCCAGTCAGTCACCTCTAGTCAAAGTGAAGAGATTCAGTTAAGGAAATCTGGGTATGTGATCCAGAGAAAAGACAATAAAGCACTCTAGGCAGCTGCGGTAAGCAGCAAGGGACTTTTGCAGGCTTTAAGCACTGAAAAAGATTATGAAGTATCTGGCACCCTTCCCATATGGAATTCCAAATAAAAATAATCCTACATAAAATACAGGAATTTGAAGTTTTCTAAAAACATTTTTATTAATATTTTGCTTCACTTTGCTAGTCTGCTAAGCACATTCTCAGGCTACCTAGTGGATTGTCTGTAGGATCAGGTTCAACTCCAAAGCTTGAGCTGAGGGCCACTCTGAAGAAACTCTTATCCTAAGAAACAGGAGGACTGAGAGAGTCCACCTCACTGGCTTGAGGTCAACTGAAGGAAATTTCTTAAAGGATGGTAAAACAACACTGGGTCCCCCAAATGGGGGTGGGATAGGCATTAAGATAAGGTTGGAAAGCCAGGTGTGGTGGCACATGACTGTAACCCCATTATGTGGGAGACTGAGACAGGAGGATCACAAGTTCGAGGCCAACCTCAGCAACTTAGTGAGGCCCTCAGCAATTTACTGAAACTCTGTTTCAAAATAAAAAACAGGGCTAGGAGTGTAGCTCAAAGGTATGTAACTCACTTGTATTTGTAACTTCAAATCATTGCTTTCAGGATTAAAAAATGCATTAGTGCTATAATTTAGACCATGAATGCCCCACAAATGCCCAAGTGTTAAAGGCCTAGCCCCCAGAGTGGAACCATTGAGAGATGGTCAAGCTTTGACAGATGAGGCCTTGTGGAGGGTCCTCAGGTCATTAGGGGCATGCCCATGAAAGGGGTTGTGGAGCCCCAGCCCTATCCTCCTCTCATTGCTCCCTAGGCATGAGGTAAATACACATTCCACCACACACTCTCAGCACAATTGGCTCCCTCACTTCAGGCCCAAACCAATGGTGTCAACTGATCATGGATTGGAACCTCTAAAACTGAGAGTCAAAATAAACCATCCCTGTATTAGTCAGCTTTTGGTTGCTATGACAAAAATACCAAAATACAGCAAATGGATTAACACGATGACGAGGCCAGATACCTCATGAGCCAATCATTGCCTAAAAGCCCCACCACTGAGCCTTGGGAAACTGAGGGCCATGCTTTCAACATGAGGCCTCTGGTGATGCTCCAGATCCAAATAAAACATTTTCTCTCTCTCTTTTTTTTAAATTTTTATTTTTATTTTATTTTATTTCCTTTTTCTTTTTTTTAATTTTTATTTTTATTCATACATTGTAAGCATACATCTTTGTTAGGTGCAAATTGATAACGATACATGTGCTCACAATTTTCATTTGACCCCTTCCCCAAATTCCCACCCCAGTCCCTCGCCCTCCCTCCCTCTCAAGTTTAGTTTAGTGAGTGACCTTGATCCAAATAAAACATTTTCTCTTTATAAATTAATTACCTCAGGTATTTTGTTACAGTGATAGAAAGTAAACTAACACAATTAACCTCACATAAAGTTCTACTTTTTTTTTTTTCTTGGCTCAATCTGATGGCTTTTAGCTTTTAAGTAAGTTCCATCTCTGTACTGGGATAGCTCCACTTGTTAACTACAAAAGGATTCTTCCTTTTGGATTCTATTTCTGCAAATGTACTTTTTCTTTGTAGGATTGTTATGTATTGCTTGGACTTTAGGAAGCAAAAAGCATTCTACAATAACTTTCTTTCAACCACACTGACTCCTAGAAAAAGAACATCAACAGGAAAGATTCCATAATACTGTACCTTGGAAGACAAAATTTTGATCTATTCCTTATCAGAGAAATGTAATTGCAGAATAACCTACCTCTGACACTCTGACTAGAGGCAGGATAAACTAACTCAATTCTAGCAAGTAAAGTGGAAAAATAAAAATATTTCCACTTACTAATTTTAACAAGACTCTCTGCCTACATTGATTTAGCTTGTTTTTCCATATATGTGCCTGATAGTATCAAAAGGAGTTATCATGTACCTATATGATATGAAGTGAACTATATCGTAAGAGACCTAAGAGAAGGATGGCTAAATGGGTCTGGTCAAGGATGTCTGGACTAAAAACCCAGTAAGATAAACAGCAAAGAATAACCTTGAAGTTCAGAAGCTATATAGATGAGCCATTCTATGGGAAAAACAAACAAACAAAAAACAGTGAACTTCCCAGCATTCAATTGTAATTTATTTGGGGTAATAGGTAATTGAGTTATTTATACTCTTCAGCACATTGTCACCAAGGGTTGGGGTAAAGCCTTTTCCCCTTTATATTTAATTGCATTTATTCAAAAAGTATTTATGGTATATATGTCATACGCCAGATACTGTCAAAGATCTTTTCTCTTCTGAAGTTTACCTTCTAGCGATTTTAGACAGAAAATAAAAAATACAATAAATAAGAAAATTATACAGTATATTTGAAAATGTATGTGCTATGGAAAACATGGTAAAGTGCTTCCCAAATAAAATGCAAACATAGGCAGAGTCTAAAACCAGAATGCTGAAGAACCAAGAAATATACCCTGTGGAACCAGAAAATTAGCTACATGAAAAAAGTCACTTCATTCCTTAGCGGTAGAGCAAATACACATAGATGAGAACAAGTGAGGAAAAGAGAGAGACTTGGAAAGACATAATCTGTTTCCAGCAGTTTTTAAGAGTTCCAAAGTAGGGTGTGTGTGTGTGTGTGTGTGTGTGTGTGTGTGTGTGTGTGTGTGTGTGTTTTACTGGGGATTGAAGCCAGGGGCATCCTACCTCCAAGTTATACCTTTTTTATTTTTTTATTTTAAAACAAGGTCCCAGCTGGGCGTGGTTACGCACACCTATAATCCCTGTACTTGAGAGGTTGAGACAGGAGGATCACAGGTTTGAGCCTTAGCAAGCAATGAGACTCATCAACCTAGTGATACCCTGTTTCCAAATAAGAAATAAAATCAGGGTGTGGGGGCAGTGTAGCTCAAAGGTAGAATGCCTGTGGGTTTAATCCCCAACACCACAAAATAAATACATAAATAAATAAATAAAAAGGTACCACAAATTTGTTGAGGCTAGCTTCGAACCTGCGATCCTCCTGTCTCATGGTGGAGTACAGGCATGCACCACCATGTCTGCTTCCAGCATATTTTAAGAATACATTTAAAGCAGCCTTTGGATAATCTGAGAAGACACTATAGTTACTGTTTTTTATACAAAAATGTAATTTTTTTCCTTCAAATGAAAACCAGACAACTTTAACCATATCTTACATTTAAATTCTGGACCACTCTGGGTTGTTTCAGCTGTTGTTGAGAGCAATGTTGACAGAGATGCAGAAAGGAAAGCACCCTTTCCACATGATGTATTTCATCTAACAAGGTGCTCTCCAGAGAACCTAGGAACCAGCATTTATTCCATTATTGGTCTCCTCCATCAGCTGTAAACCCCTTGAAAGCAGAGACTGCATTTGATTTTTTGAATTATTTGAATCTAGACCAATGCCTAACATATACTATATACTAATCAACTTAAAATGATGAAAATTTACTTTCTGTAATGCTGTTGAAACTGTATTCATTGCTGTGAGTGATAGAATAGAAGGGGTTGAAATGGAGTTGGATGTTCCCATTTAAATAGAAAAATATAAATAATTTATGTGGCCTTCACATACTGGCTCTTTAAATCTTTTTTAAAGATATTCTCTCTCTCTCTCTCTCTCTCTCTCTCTCTCTCTCTCTCTCTCTCTCTCTCTCTCTCCCTCCCTCCCTCCCTCCCTCCTTCCCTCTCCCTCTCCTTCTCCCCCTCTCTCTCCCTCTCCTGGAATCTCTGTCTGCCTTGTCTCTTCTGCTCAGTCTTCTGCTCAGTTGTAAATAAGAAAGACCTTCATCCTCAGCATCTAACCCTGCCTACTTACAGACTCAACCCTGACTAATGCTGGCAACCTATTTTCCTCAGCAAGCATGCTTCTGTATGGAAGTGGGGTAAAAGGGAGTGTAACAGGACCATGGGAAATTAGTCTCATCTGATATGACCAGGGTGAGCTAAGGGAGTTTATCTGTCCACCAAGATATCATCTGCCTGGTTCGTATAGCTGGATTTCTGACTTGGAATCTATATGCTCTGCTATGATGTACCACTCAGACTTTCCCTTCAGGAATTGCCCTAAAGGAGCTTCCAGCTCCAAGATTATAACCTTCTTCAGAGGTAGCCCAGATTCAAGAGCTGATAGAGGTGAGGCAAAAAGCCATATATATATGACTGTTATAATGACATTGCAACTTCAATTCTCCCTCTGCCAAACTGCTTGCCTTATATCCTCACAGGTATTGTTTAGAAGACCATTTCCCAATAAACATCCTGCATGCAAATCTCCATCTCAGTCTGTCTTTCTGGAAACGTGTCCCATGAAAGTGTGCTATCTACATGCCAGGACCGTCCTACCTATGCTATAGCTAGCTTCAAATTGTAGCCAGCATGGCTGGTGATCAGAATCCTTTTGAAAACCTTTCCTTTCCCACTTCCCCCACCACACCTCCTGCAAATAGTTGGGTCCTATTCCACATACCTTTAACAGATGGACCAATAGACCATTTTTAAAACTGACACCATCATATTTAAGGGTCTTAAGAGTTCTCTGGCCTAGAAGCTGCACTCAAGTTAGTTTGACATGGACTTGATCTATTGGTTACCAGTTTTAAGTTTGATTAGCATTTTAGATTAACACAAATTATAATGGAATTTATAGTAATTGGTTCATTCCAAGATGGCTTTCCTTCTTCCCTAATGACTAGATTCCTTAATTGACCTTTCCTGCATTGCAGTAACCTGCATTCATATGCAAAATTTTGATATAACCCAATGTCTCTAATTTCCTTTTCATGGAACATTTCCCCCAAAATATCTGAAGATTTCTCACTCTGTCATTTACAATGTGAAGTATGTATTTAGACATACATAAACATATGTGAATAAGAAAACTAAGATATCCAGGTCTTCTCATCTATAAATTGTGCTTGGCAAATAAAAAGTAAAGGTAAGTCCTTGACTAAATTCCAGTTTATAAAACAAAAGCACAAAGGTGAAAAATATCATATTTGTCATCATGTTGTTTTATATTAATAACATATTTATAAAACAAAATAATTTCTAGAGACCAATCCATCAATCTGTAAGATTGGATAAATAAATTATGGCACATTGGTAAAAGTATGCAGCCATGAAAATTATGGTATAAATATATACTTATTAATATGGAAAGAAGTTTGCATGATAAGGCTTAATTTTATTTTTTAAAAAAAAAAAGAAAGAAAAATGGTTAATTTTATATGTATTTTGCTATGATTAAAAAATTAAAGAAAAAGCCGGGCGTGGTGGCACACGCTTGTAATCCCAGCATTCGGGAGGCTGAGACCAGAGGATCCAGGTTCACGGCCAGCCTCAGCTTTCTAGTGAGGCACTCCACAACTTAGTGAGACCCGGTTTCAAAATAAAGAATAAAAAAATAGGGCTGGGGGTGTAGCTTGGAGGTAGAACGCCCCTGAGTTCAATCCCTAGTACCGCAAAAAAAAAAAATAATAATAATAATAATAATTAAAGAAAAATGGTTAAAATGGTTAATTTTATATGTATTTTGCTATGATTAAAAAATTAAAGAAGAGGACCTGAGCTTTTAAATTTACACCTCAAAGGAGTATTCAAAGACCCTTGGGACACCATATTTTGGGTTTGGAGAGGTGAAAAAATGGTAACTGATCTTTTGTGTCTCATGGAGGAAACATTCTATGGCATTCTTCTTAGTTCTCAAAGGAGGCAGGAATAGTGATAGTTTTGTTAAATGTGTGAAGGATAACAGAGAGTAAGGAAAAAAGACAAAAATAAATGCAGAGAAATAAAAAGTATGTTAATTCACTCACAGAGGATCACTGTTTTCAGTATTTGTCCCCGTATAGATAGGAATATAGAAACACCTTTCATCCATAAAAGATCAAGGATGTGATTGCTCAAAGAAATGCTCCTGGATAAACCTGTTCCAAAGATCATTCCCCAGTTTGAATTAGCAGAGGACAATGGCCAAACCCAACAGATGTGCAACCACTCTTAAAAGATTTTCCTGATGTTGGCAACATCCTTGGGGTTTATGCCCAAATGGGGAAAGTTTTACATGTAAGGAGATTGATGAGAATATAGAGCATAAATAGCATCCTTTGTGTAACGAAGAGGACTGAAAAACTGGGCCCAACATTAGAAACAATCACTTGATTTCAAATGCCAGGATTCTGACAGAAAGACCTGGCAGCAAAGGAGGTGACATAAACTAAGCCTCAAGGTCCCTGTGTGCTGAGCAAAGGCCAGTTCATTGAGACACCACCTACTCTTACTTGTGGTTTTGCAAGACTCGTCCAAATGGCACTTCTAAGTCTTCTTTCCTTATGCTGCTTCCAAAGCAAAGCCTGTTTTGACCCTCAAGAACATTTTGAACATACTGACCTTGAATGATCATGGTTTCCCTGGCTGTTTGGTGCTTCCTGTTGGCTGGACCAGCAGAGAGAATGATTACACAATTTTGCCTTACTTTGGTGTTCTCCATGCAATAGACACACCATGCTAGGATATCATGTGTCTTTACAACAGAGGAGACCAGAATTGTTAATGAAGAGTTTTTAGAGACAAATACAATAGGTTTTATAAAGAGAGATGTTATTTGCTCAGGTTGGTGTTGAAAGGCAAGAAGTTGGGAGCTTAGGTGGTAAAAATTCCTTTCTGTTAAACTAAATGGTTCAGTGGTAGAGCATGAGTCAGACCCTGGATCCTATCTTCAGTACCAGAAAAAAATACAAAAAAACCCCTTTCTTTTGATTCTATATAGGAGTAAGAGAAACTATAGATAGATTTGGGACTGGGTTAAATTTGAAAGGCTCTGCAAAAATACTTTAGGATTTTGAAGATGTGATAGAATTGTGAACACAAACAACAACAAATGCTGGCGAGGGTGTGGAGAAGTGGGAACCCTAATACATTGTTGGTGGGATTACAGATTAGTGCAATCACTTTGGAAAACAGTATGGAAGATCCTCAGGCAAACGGGAATGAACCTACCGTATTATCCAGCAATACCACTTCTGGGTATCTACCCAAAAGAAAGGAAACCAAACTATCAGACCAATGTATGTGTATCTATGTTTATAGCCACACAATTCGCAATTGCCAAACTATGGAACTAGCCAAGATGTCCATCAACACATGAATGGATTACAAAACTATGGGATATGTACACAATGGAATTTTACTCAGCCATAAAGAAGAACAAAATCATGTCATTTGCAGGGAAATGGATGGAACTAGAAAACAATCTGCTAAGTGAGATTAGTCAGTCACAAAAAGTAAAAAATTGTATGCTTTCCCTAACATGCGGAAGCTAGGGAGAAAGTTGGACATAAGAGGGACTCTAGACGAAGAAGGAGAAACTTTTGATGAGCAAAGAAGGTGACTTAACTGAAGGCGATGGGGGAAGGAAGGGAGAGAAACACCCTAATGCACATGATGTACTTTCACAAACCTATCAAAGTCAATCACTAAACTGAACTTGAGGAACTTGAGGAGGGAGTGGGGCAGGAATTGGGGAAGGGTTAAATGAGAGAATGTGTGCATGTATGCCTTTACCAGCTTGTACCTAACAAAGATATATGATTACAGTGCACTAATAAAAAATAATTTAAAAAAAAGAGAATTCTGAGTGGTCTACAAAATTCAGCTAATCAGTTTCACTACAAAACTTAGCTTTTGCTTATAATAGGTTGTAGGATAGGCCAGATGTTTAAGAGCCAAACTGAAATATTCAAATTAAACAAAATTGCAGTGTAAGTTACAGAAAATAACTACATGGAGAAAATTTACAAAATAATGATATAAGTCTACTAAGCTTTTTTTTTTACTTAATTCTACTAAGTTTTTAATATCCTTTTTATAAAATGTTGACTTGGTCTCTGGGTCAGATTTCGGCACCAATTCATGCCTTGTTCAAGAATCTAGCCATTAGCTCAGTTGTTACTTAATTCCATTTTTTATAAAAATAAAAGCCATTGCTTGCCTTTTCCAAATCAAATGGATTCTTTACCACATCTAACTGAGGAATATTTCTCTCATGAAAAAATTTGTAGTGAAGTACAGTGGCACACACCTGTAATCCCAATTACTTGGGAGGCTGAGGCAGGAGGATCACAAGTTTGAGGCCAGCATGAACAACTTAGCAAGATCCTGCCTCAAAATAAAATAAAAAGGGCTGGGGGTATGGTTCAGTGGTAGAGTACTTTCCGAGCATGAATGAAGTCTTAGATTCAACCTCCAGCATGAGAGAGAGAGAGAGAGAGAGAGAGAGAAAGAGAGAGAGAGAGAGAGAGAGAGAGAAGAAAAACATTTCATATATGCATTTTTAGATCTCTGGCCTTAGTTCACATCTAAAGTGATTTGGCCAATTCTCTTTAGTTCCTTATATTTGGTTTGGGAATGTTTTATTCTAAGTGATTGCTAATTCTTTGTTTATTGTTAACTGTTTCTATCAATATTTTTTTTTAATTTTTTTTTTTAGATGTAATTCCCATCAGCCTAATGAAAGCAATCAGATTCAATTTAAATAGATTCAGCTCGCCCCAAAGAAGAAGGTCTTCTAGGGCCAGGCACTGTTGGAGAGGCCAAAGGTGTAGTTTCATGTCCTTGCTCCATGCGGAGTAAAAGCAACAGCAACAGCACCACGGAGAGGATGATAAGGGTCATGGGCTTGGTAGAGGAAGAGACCCCGACCACTACAGGAATCAGAACAGACCTGGGAGCTAAGTCTCCCCAAGGATAGACAGGCTCTCAACAAGGGGAGATGGAAAGAAGAATATTCTAACTGCAGAAAAGCAGAAGCAGAAGAGAACAGGCAGGAACCAGGGTGTGTACAGGAACAGCTAATAGCTCAACCTGGCTGGAATGCAGAATATTTATGGGGAATCAGTGAGAGAAATTTCAGAAAAGTGGGAAAAACAGGTTGAAGATTACCTATAAGTGTGTTATAAATAGACTGAACTCTCCAGTGAGGCAATCTCAGAAAGAGGGTACTGAAATGTGACAACTAATCAATCGTTTCATACCATGTTCACAAAAAGATGGGATAAAAGAAAGGTGATTGGCAACCTACAGTCAAAAATTAGCAGCTCCCATCCAAGCACTGAGCAGAAGGGAGGTGGTTGTTCTTGCTGGTGTGAGAATCTGTTGACCTGAGATGCATAAATCTATTGTGAAGACAAAGCCAAGGGTACTAATCCTCTTCTATCACAAAACCACTGCCCCTTGTTCTAAACTCTATGCTCACCAAACTTTCCATGTCACTTTTGTAATATTTATTCGCTGCCTATAAAATAAAACCCAAACTCTACAGCAAAGGCCACACATACAGATCCAAATTCAGTTTACCTGTCCATTTCTGCGTCTCTTTAATTTCTACCCGTAGCAAATCACTGCAGAGATGAAGGAGGTGGAATCTGACAATTGATACAGGCTTTGGGTCCTGGGGTGAGATATTTCACCTGAGACAAGGTTGACTAGGGAGCTACAGAGTAAAGATCCAAGGGAGTACCAAAGACAGTGCTAGAAGTAAAGTCAGAATTAAATCCAAATGTGTTCATCCACAAGTCTGCACACAGAAAGACACCAAACGTGAAAACCAGGGTTCCCAGGCAGACATTCCTACTTAATGCCATGTGCAGGAGGAAGATCCTGGGAACATTTCAAGATTCTGGAGCAGGGACTTCTTCATGGGTCTTATAAAAAGCAGCTCATAGTGATGCTGTGAGGCTCCAAAGAATTAATGTCTGTGACGTCATCTATGCATGAGAGGGAACTATTCATGCAAAGTGATGCCCTTCTCAGAATCTTTCCTCTTGCACTTCCCTCTCCCTGTCATTCATACCTCCCCCACCCCCACCTGCTTGTAGAGTTCCTTTTACCATTGCAGACCACACTTGAGTGTGCCTGATGCTCTCCCTGAAGCTTTGTCTGACTTTTCCTGGCATAAAGAGATTTTCTTCCTCTAAATTTGCAAAGTACCCAAGAGACCATCTTTTCCAAACTAGAAATTGGAACATACATTTTGACAAGTACTGGGAATAGATATAGAATTCTAAATGGATACTGTTAAGAAAAATCAGGTTCACACACTTAGCATATTTAGAGCATTCTATCACATTATACAGTATCTTGGTTTCAGGTCTTTCTTCCTGGCTCAGTTTCATGCTTCTGAAGAACAGAAACTATATCTCATCTACCGTTGTAGCTGTTCCTGCATTAGCAATATGCTCAGCAGACCACAGCTTCTCGGTTTCTCAGATGAGAAATATTTATGAAACAAATGATCTCTCAGTTTCTTACAAAATACATAAATATATTATTTCATTTCCTAGTTTGTATTTAACGTGCTAAAATATCCTACAAAATAAAACTTATTTTAACTAAAAATAACAATTCCTTTAAAATCTGGTTTATCACAGTGTTCTGGGCAGACTTATCTTCTTCATTCACAAAGAGTCTGATGCTTTCCCAATTGCTTTACATTTTTCTCCTAACAGGAATCAAAGTATACAATCACACACTTGTATCAAACTCTGCCATTAAAAAAAAAAAATCAACTTCTGCTAAGAAGCAGTTACCTTTCAAGAGGCGGAGCTGGGGTGGGAGAAGGAACTAAGATGAATTGGTCAAATCATGTTAGAGGTGAACTAAGGTCATAGATCTAGAAATGGATCTCAGTGTGAGCTGCAAATATAAGAAGGGAAAGAAAAAAGCAGTAGGAGCTGACAGCAGGATGAAGGCGAGAAGACGCTGGAGTCAGTGAAATGAGAGGACCTGGTTGAAGGAGATGGTTCAGAAATTAACTTCAAGGCCCCAGTGTGTGCTCCATGACCCCACTTTGGAGGTGTTCAATGCATGGCAAGGGGGAGGGAGGGCTGTGATGACACCAAAGAGCTCTGCAGGGCTGTGCCATCATCTCTGGTGTACCTGGAATCACCATTAGGCTGCTCCTCCCCCTGTAGAAGCTACAGATGCGCTAGGAAGTGCATCGATACTTGTTGCTTTGCCGTCCACATTGCTGTTTAGAAATCAGTTTGGGCCTTGGATTCTGCTGTAATGGTATGAAAACCCAAGTCCTGGGCATTGCTGTATTACTTAGATACCAGTTTAGGAGCTATAACAATGGACAAAATAATATCGGCTAAAAGACAAGAGGTTTGTGTCTCTCTGGAACAGTCTGAGTGAATGGAGCCCCTGATGAAGTTTTGCGGTTGCAGGGACCCAGGCTGTCTATTCATGTTGTTCTTTCTCCTCAATACATGGCTTCTACCTCAGGGCAGCTCTAGCTCCTGGCACTGAATTCACCTTCCATCTGCAGGAAGATGCAAAGGAACAGAATAGCTGAGCATGGTGGCACACATCTGTAATCCCAGGACTTGGGAAGGACTGAGACAGGAGGATTGTAGGTTTGAGATCAGCCTCAGCAATGTAGCAAGACTCTCAGCAACCTAGGGAGACTCTGTTTCAAAACAAAACAAAATTGAAGAAAAGAGAGGGCTGGGGGTTGTAGCTTGGAGGTAGAATGGCCCTGGGTTCAATCCCAGTACCACAAAAAAAGGGACTTGGTTTCTGTCACAAGAGGCATTTGGGTTCTTTGCTGGGTTGGATCTTCATTGATTTTCTTTTTTTTTTTAATCTTTAGTTCTAATTCTTTTTAAATTTTTTTATAATAATTGGTTCATTATAATCATACATCTTTGTTAGGTACAAGCTGATAAAGGCATGTATGCACACATTTCTTATTTAACCCCTTCCCCATTTCCCACCCTACTCCCTCGCCCTCCCTCCTTCTCAAGTTCAATTTAGTGATTGACCTTGATATGTTTGTGAAAGTACATCATGTGCATTAAGGTGTCCCCACCCCCACCCCCCATCCATCCCCTTCGGTTAAGTCAACTTCTTTGCTTATTGAGGGTTTCTCCCTTTTCATCTGGAGTCCCTCTTATGCCCCATCTTCTCCCTAGTATCCGCATATTAGGAAGAACATATGCTTTTTTTTTTTACTTTTTGTGGCTGACTAATCTCACTTAACATAATGTTTTCCACTTGCATCCATTTTCCTGAAAATAACATGATTTTGTTCTTCTTTATGGCTGAGTAAAATTCCATTGTGTACATATCCCATAGTTTTGTAATCCATTCATCTGTTGATGGACATCCTGGCTGTTTCCATAGTTTGGCAATTGTGAATTGTGCAGCTATAAACATAGATACACATGTGTCGGTCTGATAGTTTGGATCAATGATTTTCATACTGTTCATTTCTGCCCCATACTTAAAAGAGTGAGGAAAGAGTCCAGGACACAGAGGACCAGGAATAAAGAGAGGCTAATAATTTTAGAGAAAGGCTGGGTTATACAAAATAAGAAAGGTTGTTTTAGCACACAACCTTATAAGTTCAAAAAGTACTGTTAAGCTTTGTAAATGTCTAAGAGGGATAATAGGAGACCTTAGAACTATTTTCTTCTATAATCCATGTTTTTCTGAAGACTAGACAGAAATCACTCTAATTGTCTAACCAGAATCCTCTCCCCACCCTTTTCCAGGGTCCAAGCCTTGTTTCTACTTTTTCCCAATATTTGCTGTCAGAATTGTATGCCTGAGCCAGGCGTGGTGGCACACGCCTGTAATCCCAGTACTTGGGAGGCTGAGACTGGAGTATCCAAGTTCATGGCCAGCCTCAGCTACTTAGTGAGGCTCTCTGCAACTTAGTGAGACCCTGTTTCAAAATAAAGAATAAAAAATAGGACTGGGGGTGTAGCTCGGAGGTAGAATGACCTTGAGTTCAATCCCCAGTACCAAAAAAAAGTGTCTGAACCCAGGCTGTTCTCCCGTACACTCTACAGCTCAGTTTTATTCACTGTCCATTTCACTCTGCCCTTCTCACTCCTGCCCCGTGCCTTCTCCACCACCTCCTTTGGAATTCCTGGGACTTCCTGGACTGAGAATAGCTTTCCATCTGTGTGAATTTGGTCACTGATTCTTGGTCTTCTCTCTGAGGCCGTTGTTCTTGTCCACTTTTGCTCACTCTGCTAAAGGTGCAACTCAGCAACACAACTCAGATGTGGGTCTCTAATACAAATATGTACTTTTTTAGGCCATGTTTGTACCTAAGAAATGACATGTCAATTCCCTGGGAGGTGGGGCTTTGGAACCTGCTATTTTAATAAAATAAAATAATTTGATTGTAGTCTCCACTTTTTTTTCTGTTATTGCAGCAACATCAATCCAATAGGCATTAATAAATTAATTACTGAAACATACTGCTGGGATTTGAAGAGAATAAAAATATTTATAAAACAAACAGGTCTAGACTCCAGGAGACTGTGGTCTAGATGAGGGGGAAAAAAAAAAAAAGAAGATTTCATACTAACTCTTGAGTTCTCACAACAAAAAATCCAGAAAGCCATTTGATCATCCTATAATGAAGCCACAAAAGACAATTCCTGCTTATACCATAATGCTTTCAATCAATATTTTAGTACCTTACTTTTAAACACCAAGGATCAGCATTCATTTGAGGAAAATTTCCAGTGTGAAAGAAAGAATCCAAAAGTAGGGGGAAAAAAAAGATAAACATACAGAAATCCTTAAGAGAGAGAAATATCAAAAACTATTTTAAATATAAGAAAATAATTTTCTCTCCTAAAATAAGAATATAATGATAAAAAAATCAGAACACCATCAAGGAGAGTTTTAAAAATACAATAAAAGGAGTATATGATATAAGTAAATCAACCATAAAGTAGATCAGAAAAGAGGAAAATTTAAGAAATAAAGTAAAAAATAAAAATAAGAGAGAAAAGAAACTAATACTGGAAGGCATAAGAAGAAAATGGAAAATAGAAATTATCAAAGAAACAGTTTAAGAAAATTTTCCTGAAACAATCCTTTAAGTATCCACCAAAATGAATTAAAAAATAAACAAATAAAAAAGCACACTATCATGAATCAGAATGGCAGCAAATTTCATAATTATGACACTATCATTAAAACACAGTAGGAAAGATATGGTTGATTGATTTTTTTTTCAGTAATGGGGATTGAACTAAGGGGCATTCTATCTTCTAGTTACACCCCCAGTCCTATTTTTTATTCTTTATTTTGAAACAGAGTCTTACTAAGTTGTGGAGAGCCTCACTAAGGCTGGCCAAGAATATGGATCCTCTGGTTTCAGCCTCTCAAGTACTGGGATTACAAGCATGCACCACCACATCCAGCTCATCAATTGATTTTTGACAAGGGTTCCAAGACCATTCAATGGGGAAAGGACTACTTTTCAACACATGGTACTAGAAAAACTGACTATCCACAAACAGAAGAATGAATTTGGACCCTTACTTCATACTATTTGGAGAACTTAATACAGAATAGATCAAAGACCTAATGTAAGAGCTAAATTTACAAAATTCTCAGAAGAAAACAAAAGGGGTAATCTTTGTGATATTGGATTTAATAATGACTTCTTGGATATGACACCAAAAGCACATGTAACAAAAAAAAAACCCTGATAAATTAGACTTCATCAGATTAAAAACCCTTTGTGTCTCAAATGACACCTATCTAGAGAGTGAAAAGACAACAACACACAGAATAAGAGAAAATATTTGCAACCATGCATTAGATATGTTTAATATCCAGATGTTTTAGTCAGCATTCTCACTGCTGTGACTTAAAATACCTGACGACTACAACTTAGACGAAGGAAGATTTATTTGCTCATAGTTCTGGAGGCTTCAGAGGTTGTAGTCCATGTTAGGCTGGGTTACATCTGTGGATGTCAGGGCATGGTGACAGAAAGCAGAGAAAGTGTGAAGAGAGGGAGTCTCCTCTCACCTCATGGAGGCTGGAAGCAGAGAGAGAGAAAGGGGTTGGGGGCGAGGGACATAGATAGCCCTCAATACCACACCCCAGGGACCTTTTCTTAGAAGACCTGCCTCCAACATGGATGCTTTGTCTGGGGGACATTCTAAATCTAAACCATAATCAAGATACATAAAGAACTTCTACAACTCGACAGCAAAGGACCAACCCAACTAAAAATAGGCAATGGACTTGAGTAGACAAAACTCTAAAGAAGACACACAAATGGCCAATAAGCACATGACAAGATGCTCAGCATCACTTGTTATTAAGGAAATGCAAATCAAACCATCAGGAGATACCACTTAGACACATTAGAATACTACTAGTTTTTAAAAAAGAAAAATAGATGTTGATGAAGCTGTGGAGAAAATGTAATCTAGTGTATTGCTAGTGGAAAGGTAAAATTATGCAGTCACTGTAGAAAACAGTTTGACAGGTCCTCCAAAACTTAAACAGAATTAACATGATTCAGAATTCTACTTCAAGGTATAGTCCCCAAAGAATTAAAAGCAGAAACTCAGATACTTGTACACTAATATTCATAGCAGCATCATTCCAAATGTGGAATGATGACATAACCAAAATGTGGACGCAATACCAGTGCCTATCAACTGATGGATAAATAGAATGTAGTATATAATGGAACATTATTTAGCTTTAGAAATGAATGAAATTTTAATATCTACTACAATATGGATGATCCTTGAAAACATTAGGCTAAGTGAAATAGATCAGACACCAAAGGCTAAATGCATGATTCCACTTATTTGAGGTGTCTACAATAGTCAAATTCATAGACCCAGAAAGAATAGTGGTTATCAGAGACTGAAGGTAGGAGGTAGAGGGAAAAATATTACATACAGGTAGAGTTTTTATTTGGGATGATGAAAATGTTCAGGAAATGGATAGTGGTGACAGTTGTGCAGTAATGTGAATGTACTTACTGCAACCGAATTGTACACTGAAAATGGCTAGAATGACAAATTTTATTTTATGTATATTTTACAACAAAGCAACAAAAAAGAAAACAAGAAGATGCTCTCAAAGTTCTAAAAGCAAATGATGGTCAAAATAATATTTTATCATTCAAATCAAATTATCACTCAGGATGAACATAGAATAAAGACATTTTTAATTATGCAAAGATTCTTAAAGTGTATCTCCCATGAGTATTTACTTGGAAAGCTTGTGGAATGTGTGTTGGCATAGTCAGCTTGATATTTCTTTCTTAAATACAGAGGAACAATAAGCTTAATCTTAGGTTTGTGTTGTGAAGAAGCAGACCAAACA
Organism: Graphiurus murinus; assembly: GCA_004027655.1. NCBI lineage: Eukaryota > Metazoa > Chordata > Mammalia > Rodentia > Gliridae > Graphiurus > Graphiurus murinus. The sequence goes on along the minus strand of PVLC010006547.1, from coordinate 49,553 downwards.
AAAGCCAAAAAAAAAGACTATTGATTGCATAGATAATTCATGAAACAGAAAAGAATTAACTATAAAAACTTCTACTTAGTAAACTCGGATATTTAAAAATATATATAGTACTTATTAAATAATAAAATGAAGCTGGGCGTGGTGGCACACACTTGTAATCCCAGCATTCGGTAGGCTGAGACCAGAGGATCCGGGTTCTCGGCCAGCCTCAGCTACCTAATGAGGCACTTCGCAACTTAGTGAGACCCTGTTTCAAAATAAAGAACAAAAAATAGGGCTGGGGGTATAGCTCGGAGGTAGAATGCCACTGAGTTCAATCCCCAATACCGAAAAATAATAATAATGATAATAATAATAATAATAATAATAATAAGAAGAAGAAGAAGAAGAAGAAAGGGGGAAATATATAGTTATATTTTTCAGCATAAGAATTGAAAATTAAAAATCAAAAAATCTCCTCAATCAAGCAGAAGAACAATGTAAAAGATTTGGTCCAATAAATATGAATCTTAGGAAAAAACAGAGAAAATAAAAGGAAGGAAATCTTTAAAGGAGCAAAAAAATTACAATTTCAAAAGTGAAGACAGACATGTTTCTTTAGAGGGAAAAAGCACAGTAAGTGCTGACTTAGATAATGGGAACGATGAAGCCCTCACACTTCAATCTTTTTATATGAAATTTCAGAACACCAAAGACAAGAAATATCTAAACTTCCAGAGAAAATAAAATCACCAGAACAGAATTCATCTGCCATCAAGTTTCTCCAGCAACACTGGATGTTCAAATATTTGTCTTCAAAATAGTTTATATTCAGCACATTACCAGGTAAATATTTAGTCAGAATAAAGGTATCAAACTTCAGCTCTTCTTAGGAAATGTTTAAAAGACAGTTCCTTCGGCCAATTAAATTAGGTAGAGTTTATATGAGCAAAGAAGAACAAAATGTAATAAAACAAAAAAATTACCAGGCAGCTCCCAGAGAAGCCAACAACACCAGACATCACTTACAGAAAAGCAGAAGTGAGGAATAGAAAAGAATCTACCTAGCTAGAGCTTAGTCAATCAACCAGCTTAGATAACTGGCTACAGGGCTTGCTGTAACCAACCAAAACTCAGTTTCTATGATTAAACTCTGTTGGGCTGATGGCAAGAGGGTAGTCCAAAACCAAATCAATGGTCTGTTGCAATTTTATTTAACAGAAACTACTTGATGGTAGACACGGCGGCCAATTGGGGGTAAACCAAGACAAAACAGGCATGGAATTCAGAGAACCCACATCAGGAAAGAAAAGAGAATTCTCAGACGTCAGCTGAGAAACTAGCCCAGGTTGGATCAAGAACTCAAAGAGGAGATTGGTCTCAAGAAAAGATACTATAGAGTGGATAAAGGAGATAAAGACTGGAAAAATTTGAAGATATAATACCTTATGAGAATACAGAACAGAAAATTAGCAACTCCAGGAAAAACAGAAAGCTATCCAAGAAAGACATAGATCGACTATTAAGCAAACAAAAACATCTTGAGAGTATAAGTAACTGATGCAATGTAAAAAAGAATATCTATTTGACCTTGTAGCTAGGATTATTTTTGTTTTCTATGCTTTCCACTAGACTCTGAGAAAAGAAAGTAATCCCAGCCCTCAGCATAGAGTAAAGCAATCAAAATAATGTAAATCACGAATTAATTTTTAACTTTTAGAATCAAGTATGAATGCAAACCAAAAATGTTTGTTGTTGTAGAAGCAAATGTGTCAATTTCAACACAATGTAAAAGAGGAAAAAATGTGGGATGAGATGGAGGAGAGAAAAAATAATGGAAAAGATAAAGAAAATATCTTTATTTTACAAAATAACTTTGTATAGTGATCCTGTACAAAGTTTACTTAACAAGAACTCGAGTTCTTAGACTATTTAGATTAACGTTTCAAAGTAACTAATAGAAGAACTAATAATAAAAAATAAACATTAGGAGGAAGATGGAGAGAAAACAGTGTAATGTAGGTTAAAAGTTCAATATCACATTGAGGAGTCAACAGGTAAAATGTGTAGAGGAATAAAAAAAATAGGAGTACAGTCATGCAGTGCTTAGTGACAGGGATCTATTCTAAGAAAAGTACCATTATGTGATTTCATCATTATGTGAACATAATACTCTGTGAGGCCATCATCGCATGTGTGGTCCATTGTTGACAAAACACTGTTATACAATGCATGATAATATAAACACATTATTTAGTTATTTGGATGTACCCAAAGAACTAAAAGGAGAAACAATTAAAAGAGCTGGCTTCTGGGAAGTGGGGTTGTGTCTGTGGAGGGGAGGAGAAGAGGACTACAGAGTTGTTCTTCACCAGAAGCTCTTTTGAGCATTTTTCATACATAGTAGAATGTCCCACTCCCAAAGTGAGAGCCTTGGCCTTATTAGGATCCTTATCCATTGCTGCTGATGCTTCCCAGGAATTCCCTGAGACCTGTAGCGCTCCAAGTCAACTCACCTGTCAGAAGCAGCTGAGAAAAGCTGCCTTTGCCAATGGGTGGAATGGCCCACGAAAGCAAGGGCATAGCAACCCAAGACAAAACATGGACCACCCTATCTCAGGAACCCAATTCTCTTTCCTTTAAACCAACCCACACCCTTACTTTTCTTTTGATTGAAGTTCTATCTCTGGTTCTCTTAGTTCAGTTGTATTTAAAATGGTTATATTTCCCAAGCATTTGATCCTGGTCCATTTTTCTGGAACTTGCCCAGCCAAATTGCTTGGGTTGTGAACTTGATCTCCTAAAACTAAACAATCCTGATCAACCCTCCTCATCTTCAACACACGCACATGCATCAGTGTTTCTTCAGCACCATAGTTTCCTTTTTATCCTGCAGAATATAAAAGAAAATGTCAAATAAATGTTTGGTTTCCTTTTTGAGGGTCTGTCATTGTCCCCCTGAGCCTCTCTCCCTTTATCTTACTGGCAGCTGTGTCATTTATTTGTGAGATTACCCATGGTTTTTCTAGTGCCTGCCTTTCCCCACTGTACCTTCCAGACACTGTGAATTCTCTTCCTTTTTGCATTCTTCCTCCTGTATCCTAAAATGTCGCCAGGGTCCAACTCTCACTCTGCATTCCCACAGGCAGATCCTGTCTGCTTAGTTGGCTTTTTCCTGCTTCCCTCTGGGTATGAATGCCCTCTTCCTCCCACTGAGTGTCCCATTGCTGGCTTCTCTTCCACATAGGTCTTAAGCATGGACCCAACTGAAAGATGCAAACAGCACTCAGGCAAAGAGAAGAGATGTCAGAAGACAAGACATGATTAATTTCCAGATGTACTGTGCAGACAATAATTGCTATAGGAGGTCAGAGGAGACACCGTATGAGCATGCTAATGAGCCATTTCAACTCTCTCGCTTGTCTGTTGTCTCTTTAATCATTGCAGTGGTTCTCAAAGTGTGGTTTCTGAACCAGCAGCATCACCATCTTCTTGTTGGAATTTGTTAGAGATACAAATGCTTTGGTCCTACCTCAGACCTGCTGAATTAGAAGCTCTGGGAGTAAGGTCCAGCAGCCTGTGTTTTAACGAACCTCCCAAGAGAGTCTAATAACACTTGCATTTGAAAACCTCAGCATAAATATGAAAATGCCAATATAAACTCTTATTGGAAATACCTGTTTAGTCTGGAGTGGTGGCACACACTTGTATCTCAGTACTTGGGAGGCTGAGATAGAAGGATGGCAAGCTCAAGGCCAGTACACAGTTACTTAGCAAGACCCTATTTCAGAAACAAAAGGGGTGCAGGCTAGTGGAGTAGCTCAGAGGTAGAACACCCCTGGGTGCAATCCCCAGTATCACACACAAAAATGAAAGAAAATACCTTTAAGTTAAAATAAGTTGCAATGATTTCTGTGTTAAAATAAGCAATATATTATTTAATATCTCACAATTTATAGAGCTGTATTTTATATCAGATGTATATCTGTCAGGCATAAAATTCCTCTTTCCATTTAAAACTATTTTCCAGAGTCCTCTTTTCCTTGCCACTTCTACAAGGAAGTCTTTTCCCTTAGCTTTAAATGTTTGAAGACAAAACTAAACCCGTGCCATCAGAGACAGAGCCAGGATCCCACTGCCTCTCTGAAGCTTTCTGTTATTTCAGTCTTCATGGAGGGTAAGAATGACAGCAGAGAGGCAGCAAGGCCCACTCAGCACTGCACCAGGGCTCTGCATGGATGCCCTCTTAGTGCTTATAACACCCCTGCAATGTAGGTCTTGGGATCCTTCTTCATTCAGAGGAGGAAAGACTGGAAATGCCTGAGTAGTTTCCCTCAAGATCACATAGTAGGAAAACAGCAGATTGAGGACCAGCTTGATTCCAAAGCTGATCATCTCAACTGATAAACTTAGAGTTTATGATCACCCACTAGTTACACGTTGCTTTGGAACTAACCATTTGCTCTTTCTAGTATTCATACAGCATGTCTTCTAATAGATTTTAGGCAAATCAAGAGCAAAGCATGCATCATTTCCAGGCTGGGTTCTTCCCATTCCCACAGCACTTGTGTGTCTCAATAAGTGCTGGAGGATTTAATATATGGTGAAGGTAGGTCCTGTTTCCCCTCTACCACCCTCTCCCTCCTCTATAGGATTAAGAATGCTTCTTTTTTTAATTTACTTTTTCTTTATTAATTGGTGCATTGTAATCATACATCTTTGTTAGGTACAAGCTAATAAAGGCATATATGCACACATTTCTCATTTAACCCCTTCCCCAATTCCCACCCCACTCCCTCACCCTCCCTCCTTCTCAAGTTCAGTTTAGTGATTGACTTTGATGTATTTGTGAAATACATCATGTGCATTAGGGGTCCCCCCCCCCATCGATCACCTTCCATTAAAGTCAACTTCTTTGCTTATCTAGGGTTTCTCCTTTTTCATCTGGAGTCCCTCTTATGTCCCATCGTCTCCCTAGCATCTGCATATTAGGGAGAACATATGCGTTTTTACTCTTTGTGACTGACTAATCTTACTTAACATAATGTTTTCCAGTTCCATCCATTTCCCTGCAAATAACATGATTTTGTTCTTCTTTATGGCTGAGTAAAATTCCATTGTGTACATATCCCATAGTTTTGTAATCCATTCATGTGTTGATGGACATCTTGGCTGTTTCCATAGTTTGGCAATTGTGAATTGAGACTCTAGCCAGAGCAATAAGGCAAGAGAAGGAAATCAAAGGGGTAAAAATAGGAAAAGAAGAACTAAAACTATCCCTTTTTGCAGATGACATGATACTATAATTAGAAGACCCAACAAACTCAACCAAAAAACTTAGAGAACTGATCAACAAATTCAGCAAAGTGTCTGGATACAAAATCAATCTTAAAAAATCAGAAGCTTTCCTGTATGACAACCAAAATCCACTGAAAAAGAAATCCAGAAAACAATTCCACTCACAATAGCACCCAAAAATAAATAAATAAATAAAATACTTAGGGATAAACTTAACCAAAGAGGTAAAAGACCTCTATAAGAGAAAGTATACAAAGTTGAAAAAAGAAATTGATGAAGACCTTAGAAGATGGAAAGATCTTCCATGCTCTTGAATAGGTAAAATAAATATCATCAAAATGGCCATCATCCCAAAAGTGATCTACAGATTCAATGAAATTACCAAGGTCACTCCTCACAGACATTGGAAAACCAGTCCTTAAATTCATTTGGAACAACAAAAAGCTCAGAATAGCCAAAGTAGTTCTTAGCAACAAGAACCATGCAGGAGGTATCACAATATCTGACTTCAAACTCTATTACGAAGCCACAGTAATAAAAACAGCATGGTATTAGCACAAAAACAGATACATAGACCATTGGAGCAGAAGATTCAGAAACAGACCCACATGCTTAAGAATACTTCTTGAGGTCGTTTGTGCTTCCTGAGGTGCTACGAGCAGCAAGATGTGGTGGAGTGCTGGCCTCCTGCAGTCATCTCACCCTGATACAGGCCAGGTTCACAGTCTCCCCAGAGCTAGTGTAATGTTTTCTGTGTGCTTATATCAGAGGCTCCAAGGGAAGAATAGAAGATGCATTTATTTCTCCTGATCACAGCTCACCCTTGCACCCTCATTTCTTATTTTTTTTTTTATTAATTGGTGCATTGTAATCATACATCTTTGTTAGGTACAAACTGATAAAGACATACATGTACACATTTCTCATTTAACCCCTTCCCCAATTCCCACCGCACCCTCATTTCTTGATCTTGTCCTAAGTCCATATTTTATCTTCACATTCATCCTCCCAGTTAACTGCTATGAGGAATGTGGAGAAATTTTGGAAGTATGATGGGTTCAGTGACTGGGCTAGGGAATGGTAGTAGTCAGGGTTCACTAGAGACCAGAACCAACAGGTGTGTGTGTGTGTGTGTGTGTGAGAGAGATATTTATTATAGAGAATTGGCTCACATGATTATAGTGCCTGGTAAGTCCACACAGAGTAGGCTGGCAGGCTAGAGATCCAGGAGAGCCCATGCGTCAGTTACAGTCCTAATACAAAACTTTCTGGGTTTTGAACCAGAAAGAGCTGATGCTGCAGACAGCATCCAAAGTCAGGCTGCAAGAGAATCCTTGGTTGCCTGGGCAAAGCTGGACTTTTTGTTCTATTCAGGCTGTCAACTTATTGGATAGAGCCCACTACATTATGGAGGACAATATGCTTTACTTAAAGTCTACCAATTTAAATGTTAATCTCACCCAAAACACTTTCACAGAAATACCCAGGATAACATTTAACTAGGTATCTGGGCATCTCATGGTCAAGCCAAGATGACACATAAAATTAACCATCACAGGGATATCTAAAATCAGGCTGGAATAGGAAAGAAAGTCTGGCAAGTCAGATTAAAGCTGCTTTATGCCGGAGGGCTATGCCTGTCTTGGTCACTATTTTTTTATACTCATTGTCTAGTAGAATCTGCAGCACATAACAAGTGAGAAATGCATATTGGTTGAAATATGCATTTTAATGAAATAAATATTAGTAAAAAATTAGGAGAAGTTTTCTGACAGCTAACAAGGAGATGTGAGAAGTGCTTTTAATGCCTCCTCTTTTCCTAAGCTCTAGTGAGACCTAGAGGAATAGATGGGGAAATCCAAGCAAGCGATGCAGAACAGGATGGGGGTCTTTCTACCCTCATTTACCTTTGTAGACAATCAAATAAGGTACCATGATCCACAGTTGGGCTTCATTTGGTAAATTGGAGAAGATACTTAAACGTATCACACCATTCACAGCTGTGACCTAGCTTCAGGAAGTATTGATGGTTTGATAGATTGACTAGTTCCTCCTGTGTCAAACCTCTATTAACCTCCCAATCACAGAAAGCAGATTCTTAGAGTCCCATTGCCTAAAACAGGTAATCTAAAAATTGGTATATAAGAATCACCTGGTACTCTTGTTAAATTCACAGATTTGAGGCCTCACCAGCACAGATTTGGTAAACATGGGGTGAATCTGCATTTTTATCAGGTATCCCCAGGAGATACTGATATATGAAGTATAGGGGTGCATACGCATGTACAGATACCGCCCCCCACACCACCTGACTTACATAAAGGAGAATGCTCAGCTGGGTGTGATAGCATACACCTGTAATCCTAGTACTTGGGAGGCTGAGACAGGAGAATCATGGCTTCAAAGCCAGCCTCAGAAATTTGGTGAGATTCTCAACAAGTTAGCAAGACCCTGTTTCTGAATAAAAAATAAAATAGGGCTGATGGCATAGCACAGAGGTAAAATGCCCCTGGGTTCAATTCCCAGCAAAACACACACACACACACACACACACACACACACACACACACACACACACACAAAAAGAAAAGAAAAGAAAAGAAAAAGAAGAAGAGAGAGGTGCTAGTAAACTTTTTAGGGATCAACTTAATTCACAAAGAAAATGTTCATATATCTTGGGAATTTGCTATTACCTGATGCTTTTCCTTAGATCTTCATCTAGGATTCAACTTTGCCCTTAGTTGTGTTTTTGTTTTTGTACTCAGGATTGAACACAGGAGTATTCTACTTCTGAGCTGAACTCTCGGCCCTTTTTGTTTTTTATTTTGAAACAAGGTCTTGCTAAGCTGCTGTGGGTCTTGTTAAGTTGCTAAGGCTGGCCTTGAACCTGCAACCCTCCTATCTTAGTCTGCCTAGTATTGGGATTACAGGTGTGTGCCACCATGCCTGGCTACTTTACCCTTATTTTGAAGGCCTTCTTTGTCCTGCCCAGATGGCAGACAGTACTCTCAGAAAACACTAAAATTATCTTAACAGAAAGTAGCATTTTTAAAAAAATAGAGAATAGCTGTGCCAACTTTCACTCCTGTGTGCCAGTGCCTGGGAAAGTCTTGTTCTATGCCTGGCTTCCCAGGGTGATTATTAATAGCCCCCTCTCACTCTCAGAAGTGTCTCAGATTGGACAATAAATTAGGTGACCATCCTACTCACTTGACATCTCTCTGCAGGAACTCGGCTTATGTGTTTTAGAATAGCGATTGGCATTTGGTGCTTGTCAACATTGGTCAGATAGCAGAATTACCCAGGGAACTTGTTAAAAAATAGATGTAAAGCTCTTCTTACTTCCCTCCCTACTAGAAACCTATAGCAATAGCATTTTTGGAGTAAAACTAAAGATTCTGTACTTTAAGGAAGTAAGTTCCCAAGTGATTCTGATCATGTCTTTCTACAGATACAAATTTTGGACCTACTCCTCACTTGTATGTATTTCTGCTCAACCCCTTAGTAGCTGTGTAACCCTGGTCAGATTACTTAATCACTCTGAATCTGTTTCCATCTGTAGGGATAGGCAATATACTGTAAAAAGCACCCTAATAATCCTGCTGGCTTAACACAATGTGGGCTTATTTCTCATGCCCTAGACCAGTGCAGGTTAAAAAGGGGTTCTTCGGAGGGGGGCACCAAGTTCTGTGTGAATGTATGTCACTGTCAACACGATTTTACATTATGATATGAGATTATAATGCACCAATAAAAACTTAATAAAAATAAATAAAATTTTTAAAAATAGAAAAGGGGTTCTATCTCATGTAAACATTCAGGTCTTGATTCCTTCCATCAGGCTCTCCTGTCCCCTCAGAATTCTCTGCTAGATCCTCCAAGCCACAATGGAAAATTAAAGTAAAGAGAGGACATGGAGGATTGTGTAGAAGGTTTTATGGGCCAGGTTCCAGTCAGAGTCCACTGGACAAAACTCAGTGGTCTGGATGCCCCTAATCACAAGGAAGGACAGACAATGTTACCCAACTGTATGCTAGAAGGAAAATGAATGATTAGATGAAGAATTATTCAATCCTTCCATAGACCCTTCATTTCCGATCATTCAACATTTAATACTAATTCCCTTTAATAGGGATACACAAGAGGCAACCCCAAGCCCCTCAAAGCCCTCGCCTCCACACCCAGTGTTAAGTCTAGTGTCTCCAAGGGATACCTGCTCCTTTCCACCCAGTCAAGACATGATTCCTTCTGGTGTAGAGATCTGTGACTACAAACCATGCTGCTATCCATATACACCCAATATACCATGACAGGGTATTGGTAGGGACAGGGTATTGTCAAAAGAAACTTATACTTGGCAAGAGGTGTAAGGGAGACACACAGCAATGTTGGCCCAATGCTAGCCTTCATTAAGAAGGCTTTCTCCCAAGAAATAGAAGTCCTTTATACCCAATCTTGCTTTATGGGAAGAACTTCTTTGTTCTTCATTCTCTGTAGCCTCTGAGTCTGTCCTTTGTGATTTGTTTTTCCAGTAATTTCTCTGTTCCTCTCTGAAGGAAACCCTGGGTGTGTCTTCCTTGGAGGTTGTACAGGAGTGAAGTGAGTTTGGAAGCCAGTGGCTGTTTCACAGCTTGGAAAATACAGGCTCATGCTGTCTTTAACAATATTGTTCTTTCAAACACTTCATGGACTCCTGGTGTGCCTACCATCAGTCAGCACCACTAGCTGCACACAAAGTTCTTCCCTAGACATGATCCTCAGGCCTGGGTAGATGGTGGTAGAGATATAAATATTTTCCTCCTTGCCTCCATGATTCATATCCTCTCCTCTTAATGGTGGCCACCTTGAAGTCATCTGAAATACTATGAAGAAAGGGTACTATCTCAGTCCATGTTTTTTTGCAGAATACCACCAACTGAGTAAGTTATAAAGAAATTACTTGCAGTTCTGGAAGCTAGGAAGACCAAGATCAAGGGGCTAATAAATGGAAGGGCCTTTGTGCTACATCACTCCATGGCAGAAGGCAAAAGGGCAATAGAATAAGAGAGTGAGAGAGGAAGAGGGGAATGAACTTGCTGTTATAGTAATCTACTCTTACAATAATGAACCCACCACACATAATAGCTCAGTTAGGCATTCACAATGACAGAGCCCTCATGGCCTAACCACTTCTTAACAGACCCCACAGCCTTACCCTTCTGTATTGAAGATTAAGTTTCCAACACAGGAACTTTGGGGAACATATTTAAGCCATAGCAGATACACACCAAATCTGACTTTAGTCAGAGAGCTAAGTCACTTTTCAGTTGGAGAAGGTTACTAGATTTTTGACACTCAATATCCACTTAAAATTCTACTTTTGGAGATCAAGAAGCAGTTAGTCATTCCAACTCTTGCCCCAAATTCCTGGACTCCTTTTATAATCTTCTATTGTTGTCTGTAAACTGGCCAGTTCATTCCTGAGTTTATCTTGGTTTTTTGGGTTGTACCTTGTCAAAGCCAGCCAATACTAGTCACTTTCTCACTAACACTCTGATATTTTCCAACTACTTCCTCTGGAACAACAGTCTCGATACCTATAAACCACCTTCCAGTTTAAGAGAGGTGACAATTTTATCAAATATTTCAACACTGGGGAACATAGGTTATCACATTCCCAGCCTTTGAAGTCAATTTCCTTGCTGCGCATTACTCGGCTGATAAGCCAGTGTCATATATTTTGGGGTTTTATTTTAGTAGATCCCTCACTTCAAGGCACTAATATAATTATACAACCAGAATAAATCAGTATTTCTTGCGTATAGAGGATGTTCCACACATTCAGTAAGTAATCCACACTCCTGCCTAGTGGTCCCAATATTCCCTTAGTGCCTTGGAGTTTTCTACCAGAAACTTTGCATCCATTCAGTAGATCAGGGAAAAGAATTTAGAGGGCTGGGTAAGAGGGTTTCATGGGCAAATAGGGTATACTACTTATGCCCACATTCCCCTAGCCTTGGCTGAAGACTGGAAGACAACTTGGATTATATAATCTAGCTGTGTGCCCAGGGAGAAAAGAGAAGTTATTTAGTAAATATCTAGTAATTAGGCACTCTTTGTATGCTTTATCTATGAAATAGGTGTAATGTTTGCCTCATTGGATTATTATAAGATTACATGAAATAACACATCTTTAAAACTTAGTCCAAGCTGGTGTAGTGGCACACACCTATAATCCCAGCTACTCTGGCAGGAGGATCACAAGTTTATGCCCAGCCTGGGGAACTTAGTGAGACCCTGTCCAAGCTATTAAAAAAATAAAACGGGTTGGGGATTTAGCTCAGGGTTAGAGTGCTCCTGGGTTCAATCCCTAGTAATGCGCCCACACACACACACACATGCACACACCTTAGTTCAGCATCAGGCTCACAGTAAATGACAAATATAAATTCTTATTTTTGTTTATTTTTTATTGGTGACTTATAATTATACGTAATAGTTGTATTCACTGTGATATATTCATACATGCATATAACATAATTTGGTCTGCTTTATTTATTATGCACATTTTTAATGTTGGCTGAAATTAAACATTCTGCATGAAATGCTTCTCCCTAACCCCAAAAGGATGAGCTCTCAACTGCCCAACTGCTCCACTCTGCTTCAATGTCAGCTTACCCTAGGGAGTTCCCAAACCACAGATATTAAACTTCTTCAACAGAAAGGGTCACATTGGTGAGGATAGCCTGTAGAAAGTAAAGAGAGGAGCCAGGAAATGGCTCACACTGTGGCCAAGAGTAAGAAGATAGATGTCAGATGTCAGGAGAGCTGAAATTCTGAGCTAGCAACCACCACCTAGAGACAAGTTCAGTCTAAGCAGATGTCTCAAACCCCATCTGTGTGCCCAGAATGTGAGTTTAGGGGCATGGGACAGGGGGAAGGGGACAGGTATCCCACTGATACTATATGCAAAAAGCCTGGGACACAGGCCATTCATTTTAAGTTATCATTTAGAAGACAGATGGTTTGTTTCCTTAGGCCCCCCATGAAAGTCTATTTTTTCCCACTCAATAGTTAATTTAGAAGGGTTCCAATAAATGTAATAGTAAGAGTCTAAAGCCTTGGTTTTCAATTTTATGTCATCCACCAGCCAGCTATATCGTGTTTGAAAAATAATTTAACCTTCATATTGTAAATTTTTTTTTTTTTGCGGTACTAGGGATTGAACTCAGGGGCATTCTACCTCCGAGCTATACCCCCAGCCCTATTCTTTATTCTTTATTTTGAAACTGGGTCTCGCTAAGTTGCGGAGTGCCTCACTAGGTAGCTGAGGCTGGCTGCGAACCCGGATCCTCCGGTCTCAGCCTCCCGAATGCTGGGATCACAAGCGTACGCCACCACGCCCGGCTTTCATATTCTAAATTTATACAGTTTAATGGAATAATTCTCTGCCAGATTTATACTGTGTCAACCTACCTAAGCTGGAACTATGTTTTCCAGAATTTCCTTCTCAGGGCAGTTCTAGATTGGTGTGGGCCACGAGTGACATTCTGCACATGATTTGGAAACCAGAAGTGAGGCCAAAGCCACATCTCCCTAGACTCAGAATTTGGTGCAAGGCACTGTGTTCTGCGGCAGCTCATGCACTTTGTTACTGATCTGTGGCTCTCGTTGATTATGCGGCACAGCAGCCAGGCCCACAGCTGTTCCGGCTCCTGATGAATCCTCCTTCAGCCTCTCCAGCGACTGGCCAGGTGTGTGTTTAGCTTTATGATGAAAGGTTCCAGTTTCTCCTGTGGGTCATGAATCATCAAAGATAAAGGCTTAGAAGGAGCATAATACCAATGCAGATTCCAGTCTGTCCTTGGTGGTTCAGCTTATCCTTGTGGGTTCCAACTTACCTTTGTTCTTCTCCACTTCGTATCTATCTTCTTGTGTTAATTATGCTGGGTAATAAAGGATCCAAAATTAGCAACTTAGGGAGGAGCCCAAGGTGGCATCTGAGTGAAACATCTCTCCTCAGGCACTGTGAGCTTAAATCAAATCTGCCATAAAAGCAGCTTCTTGATGGAAGAAAACAGCAACAAAAAAGCAGATAAAGCAATGAGAATTGAAATACAGCTGAAGAGACCCCAGAAAGCTGACCAGGGAGAGCAAAGGAGCCCATCTGCACAGCAACAGCACCATACCAAGGAGCGGCGGCAGCCATTAAGCCTGCCACCCAGCTGCGTAGCCAGCGACCAGACATGGAATAAGCGACTCCAGAAATCCACATCCTAACCAGGTGGCAGCGCATGCCCACACCTTCCATAGCGACCAGAACGCGTGGTATGACATACGTAACCCCCCTCGGGACCACCCCAGCTCACCTCTCCCTCCAGAGCCGGAGCAGAGATCAACTGCACTGCAGAGCTTGAATAAAAACTGCCGCAAAAGCAGCTTCTTGATGGAAGGAAAGAAAAGCAAAGCAGCAAAAAAGTGAACAAAGCAATGAAAGCAGCAGAATAGAACCCAGTGAGAACAAAGGAGCCAGCAAGCACCACAAACTGGTGGCTACCATTTTGCCAGCCACCCAGACCTTCAATGAACTCCTGCGCACCCAGCGACCAGAAGTGGAGTAAGCAGGGAACTCCACACCATAATTAGGCGGCATATCCTGGCAGGATCAACATCGATCAAGAACACCTGGGACATCCATCTTAAGCCTGAGGAGAGGACACCCAGCTCACCCCTCCCACTGGAGCCAGAGCCGCAGCGATCTGTAAGTTAAATTGCACCTCCAGGGTGCGGGGACCCCTATACAAAGTACAGACTCAGTCACCTGCCCTTCTAGTGATTAGATAGGAACAAAAGTGCAGGAAGAACCCAGTGCACACAGGTCATAAAGACCTTCCAGGCACACTGGAAAATTCCCAGCATCTAGACTGCACTCCCGCCAACAGCAAAGGTAGAGAGAGATGCAGACAGGCCCTGTGGAGAGCTCAGAGACACAAGCTTACAGAGGGAGAGGCATCAGCAGAACTTCCAGCCTGTACTGACAGAGAGAGCAAATAAGAAAGCCAGAGACACGTTAAAAGCTGAAAATATCCACGCAGATCCAAAAGGGCTGCAGAGGCCAACTCAACTCTGTACCTACAAACTAGCAGGATTTTGGGTTTTGTGTGTGCGTGTGTGTGTGTGTGTGTGTGTGTGTGTGTGTGTGTGTGTGTTCTGTTTTGTTTTTACTCTGTTTTCATCTTGTATTGCCTTAATTTGTCTATGTTTGTTTGGATGATTGGTTGCTTTGTTATTTTTTGCTCAGGTTGTTGACTCCCATCCTTATCCCTTTTACAAGGTTCCATCCCTCTCTCCCATCTATATTCTTCTCTTCAACATGTTTTCTATTCTCTTTTCTTTTCCTTGTTTCCCTGTCTCATATCAAGACCACCTCATACTACCACACCTAAAACTCTACATTAACTACCAGAATCCCCCAACATATCCATTATCTCTAATCTTTACCATATATCACCTCAACACACTCAACCTCTTTTTCCACTAGACCATACCCTCTACTTTACCCTATTCTTGCATTCATCACTGTGACTTCTACCTCAACCTTTACTACTGAACACAACCTGTCCCTGTATATACCAGCGGATGCCTCTAAACCCCTTCTGCAGATCCTGGATGAAAAAGCTTGCAAGAGCAGCAAAGATATAAATTTAAGAACAGGGAAACCATGGGAAGGAAAAACAGCAAAGAATCAATGAGCCACCAGAACCCCACAATAACAGAACTCAACAACACTGAATGGCAGAGATTACCAGAAGAACAATTCAGATGTTTAATAGTAGAAATGATACAAAAATTCCAGAAAGAATGCAGAGAGAGCTGGAAAGAAATAAAGGAACAAATAAACAAAGATTCTGACACCCTGAGCAGGAATCATAGAGAAGCCTTGAGGAAAGTGAAGGATGTGAAAGATGCAATAATTGAAGTGAAGGTATCAATACAAACCATCAACAGTATATTAGACCACATGGAAAATAGAATATCACTCTTAGAAGATGACCATTCCAAAAATGGATCCATAGTACAAAATTTAGGAAAAAAATTGACAGTATGAATTGGATTTCAATGAGATCTGGGCCAACTTTTAAAGAGCTAATCTAAGAATAATAGGCATAGAAGAAGGATTAGAAGTTGAAACTAATGGAACAATCTTTTCAAAGAAGTAATATCAAAGAATTTTCAAACATAGAAAGAGAAGTTGACACACAGGTAGAGGAAACATATACAACTCCCTCAAGACAAAACCAAAGAAGAGGTTCACTATGTGACATAATAATCAAGTTGACTAATGTAGAGGCTAAGGTGAGAATGCTAAAGGCGACAAAAGTAAAAGGCCAAGTGACATTTAGAGGCAAACGAATTAGAATCACTCCAGACCTCGTAAACCAAGTCATGAAAGCCAGGAGGGGATGGAGTAACATATTCCAAACTCTGAAGGAAAATAACTTGCAGCCAAGATTCTCCTACCCATCAAAAGTCTCTCTCAAAATTGATGGGGAAATAAAAACCTTCCATGACAAACAGAAACTGAAAGAATTTATGTCTTCCAAACCAGCACTAGAGAAAATACTCCAACAGATTAACTACAAAGAAGAACTAATAAGTAACGTCAGAACCAGAGAAATGATAATTTCCAGGAAGCAAACAACTAGGCAAAGAAGAACAAACACTACCACAAAGAGAAGTCAAAACTCAAAATTTTAGGAATTAAAAATCATCTCTTGGAGGATCCAAGATGGCGACTGAGGGAAACAACTTTTCCCAGACGCTGTGATTTGGATCTAAATTTACCATAAAAAGAGATTTTTAACAGAAGAAAAAAAAAGCGAAATTTAAACCACAAATAAAGAAGACCCAGAAAGCAGAGCATGGAGAATAAGGGACTCCACCGCGCAGTGAACCCACGCTCGGCGCGAATCGCCGCTGGGGCGGATTGCCACCCGGCACTGCAGCGAAGAAGTAGGCTGTGGAAAAACAGGACCAGGAGCTATGGGGACCACCCAGATGCTGAGAGCAGCAAACTCCAGGACACAGCACCCCTGCGACCCCATGCCATACCCAGGCAGGGATTCCCCGCACCACCCACAGTGACTAGAATGCGTGGGGCATTCAGCATAAGCTCCTGCGGGTCTGTCCCAACACACCGCCTCAGCGCAGAACAGTGACCGCCCAGAAGAGCTTGAAACAAGATGGCCAAGAACACAGCTTCTTAAAGGAAGCATGAGCGTGAAATGGGAGCTGTGGATCAGAGTCCAGGAGGAACAGGGGGAGCCAGCATGCCGTGAAACAACGGCCACCATCTTTCCCGCCAGGCCCTCCTAACAAACTTCCTGCCATCTATCCAGACCATCACTGACCTGGGCTCCCAGCGACCAGAGGTGGAGCAGGCTAAGCAGCAGGGATCCGAAACAGCCAAGCAGCGCCTTGGTGCAGGCCGAGGGCAGTACGGAACCCAGACGTGAAGCTGTGACGGTCACCCAGACACCGAAAACTACAGGCATCTCGGCCGACCCAATGACCTGGCCTGGTGTGGAGTCACATAGACCCCAGGAAAAACAAGGGAGTGGGTGCCGCACAAACGCGCCGCAAACTGGCCGGTGCCGCCTTGCGTGCCAGCCCCACCCAGCCAACATCCTGCCAGCTATCCAGACCTCCATTGTCCTCTTGCGCCCCCAGCGACCACAGGTGGAGCAGGAAAAAACGGAAATCCAAGCAGCAGGGACCTGTAAGTTGTATTACGACCCTGAGGTGCAGGAGCCCCTATAAGAAGGATAGACACAGGCACCCACCCTTCTACGGGTGCACATAGGGCATCTGAAAAGGCCCGGCATTTAGACTGCACTCCTGCCATCAGCAAAGGCAGAGAGAGAGACGCAGCCAGGCCCTGTGGAGAGCCCAGAGACATAAGCCAGCAGTGGGAGAGTAACCAATGAAACCCCCTGCCTGCACTGACAGAGCAAATGAAAACGATAGAGACATACTCGAAAATTTAAGCTCGATACTTACGAACTAGCACGATGTTTGCTCTAGTGGTGGGTTGCTGTTGTTATGTTTCGGGGGTGTTTCTGTTTTTGTTTTTGTTTTGTTTCTGGTGTTAAGTTTTATCAGTTTTTACTCAGTTTCCATTCTGTATTGCCTTGATTTACTTATGTTTGTTTGGATGATTGCTTGCTTGTTTTAACTTGTTTAGCTTGTTGAATCTCCTCCTTTTCCCTTTTACAGGGTTTCCCTTCCTCTCTCCCCCCTATATTTCTCTCCTCAACACGGTACGTCCTCCCTTCTCTTTTTCCTGTCTCATATCAAGACCATCTCATACTACCACACTCAAAACTCTATATTGACTACCAGAATCTCCTGACATATCTACTATCACTAATATTTATAATATATCACCACAACACACTCAACCTCTTATTCTGCTGAAACATACCTCTTCTTTACCCTATGCCTGCATTCATCACTGTGACCTCTCACTCAACCTTTATCACTGATTACAACCTGTCCCTGTATATACCTTCAGACACCTCTAACCCTCCCTACAGAGATTGGATGAGAAAACTTACAAGAGCAGCAAAGATATAAATATAAGAATAGGGGAACCATGGGAAGGAAAAATAACAAAGAAACAATGAGCTACCACAATCCCTCAATAACAGATCTCAACAACCCAGAATGGCAGAGATTACCAGAAGAACAATTCAGATCTTTAATACTAGAAACAATACAGGATTTTCAGAAAGAATGTAGGCAGCGCTTTAGAGAAATGAAGGAAGAAATAAAAGAACAAATAAACAAAGAATTCGATGACATGAAAAGGAACCAAAGAGAAGCTTTGAAGGAAGTGAAAGACGAAATAACTGAAATGAAGGCATCAATACAAACTATAAACAGCAGATTAGATCACATGGAAAATAGAATATCACTCTTAGAAGACTATTCCAAAAACGAATCTATAGTACATAATTAAAAAAAAAATACGACAGTATGAATTGGACATCGAAGAGATCTGGGCCAATTTTAAAAGAGCTAACTTAAGAATAATAGGCATAGAAGAGGGATTAGAAGTTGAAACTTTTGGAATAAATGATCTCCTCAAAGAAGTAATACCAGAGCATTTTCCAAACATAGAAAGAGAAGTCGACACACAGGTGCAGGAAACATACAGAACTCCCTCAAGACAAGACCAAAGAAGAGGCTCACCACACCACATAATAATCAAGTTGACCAATGTAGAGGCCAAGGAGAGAATTTTAAAGGCAGCAAAAGTAAAAGGCCAAGTGACATTTAGAGGCAAGCCAACTACAATCACTCCAGACCTCCCAAATCAAGTCATGAAAGCCAGGAGAGGCTGGAGTAACATATTCCAAACCCTGAAAGAAAATAACTTGCAACCAAGGTTTTCATACCCAGCAAAACTCTCTCTTAAAATTGACAGGGATATAAAAACCTCCCATGACAAACAGAAACTGAAAGAATTTATGCCTTCCAAACCAGCACTAGAGAAAATACTTAAAGAGATTAACTACAAAGAAGAACTAGGGAGTAAACGTCAGAACCAGAGAAACAATAATTTCCAGTAAGCAAACAACTAAGCAAAGAAGAATAAAATCCACCAAAAACAGAAGTCAAAACTCAAAATGTTAGGAATCAAAAATCATATCTCAATAATCACATTGAATATAAATGGTCTCAATTCCCCAATAAAAAGGCACAAGGTGGCAAAATGGATCAAAACTCAGAATCCATCTATGTGCTGCCTGCAAGAAACACATCTAACAAGCAAAGATGCCCACAAGCTAAAGGTGAGGGGCTGGAGTAAGGTAATCCATGCCAATGGTACCCGAAGACAAGCAGGAGTAGCAACCATGATATCACATAAATTAGACTTCAAGCTTAAGCTTATCAGAAGAGGCAAAGCTGGTCGTTTTTTACTAGTAAAAGGAATAATCCGGCAAGAGGAAATAACAATTATCAATATTTATGCCCCAAATGCAGGTGCAGCCACTTTCATAAAACAAACTCTGTATGATACAAAGACACACATAGATCCCAATACACTAATACTAGGAGACTTCAATACTCCTCTTAGATCTCTAGACCGTTCCTCTAAACAAAACATCAGTAGAGACGCCTCAGACCTAAAGAATACCATAAACCAAATGGACCTATTAGACACACATAGAGTCTTTCACCCAACTACAGCTGAATTCACATTTTTTTCAGCTGCACATGGAACCTTCTCCAAAATAGACCATATTCTGGGCCACGAAGCAAGCACTGGCAAATTCAAAAAATGCAACATAATTCCCTGCATCTTCTCAGATCATAATGGAGTGAAGTTAGGAAATAAACTCCAAGAAGACCCAAAGTAACCATGGAAACACATGGAGACTGAACACCACATTGCTGAATGAAGACTGGGCCATAGAAGAAGTAAGGAGAGAAATTAAAAAATTCCTAGAAACCAATGAAAACAGAGACACAACATATCAAAACCTCTGGAACACCTTAAAAGCAGTACTAAGAGGAAAATTTATAGCACTAAGTGCCCACATAAGAAGAACAGAAAATCACCAAATAAATAACCTAATGTCACAACTCAAAGCACTGAAAAACAAGAACAGTCTAACCCCAACTCCAGGAGAAGATGGGAAATCATGAAAATCAGAGCAGAAATTAATGAAATAATATAGAATCCAAAATAAAAAAGAGAATAAAAAAACAATATAGAAGATCAACAAAACCAAAAGCTGGTTTCTTGAAAAAATAAACAAGATACGTAAACCATTGGCCAACCTAACCAAAAGAAAGAGAGAATCAACCCAAATTGCCAAAATAAGAGATGAAAAGGGTGATATTACCACCGACAGTATGGAAATACACAGGATAGTCAGAAACTATTTTGAAAACCTATACTCTAACAAAATGGGAAATCTAGAAGAAATTGATAAATTTCTAGACACATATAACCTTCCTAAATTGAGTCAAGATGATATCGAAAACTTAAGTCATCCAATAACAATCAAAGAGATAGAAACAGCAATAAAGAGTTTACCATCAAATAAAAGCCCAGGGCCAGATGATTTTCCAAGTGAATTTTATAAAACATTTATAGAAGAGCTAATTCCAATACTCCTCAAACTATTCCGTGAAATAGAATAAAACGGGGCCCTCCCAAACACATTCTATGAAGCCAACATCACATTAATACCAAAGCCAAATAAAGACAGCTCAAGAAAAGAAAACTATAGGCCTATATCATTGATGAACTTAGATGCAAACAGCTAAACAAGATACTAGCAATGCGCATTCAAAAGCACATCAAGAAAATTATACACCATGACCAAGTCGGGTTCATCCCAGGGATGCAAGGCTGGTTCAACATAAGAAAAACTATCCATGTAATTCACCACATAAACAGAATCAAAGACAAAAATCACATGATTATCTCAATTGAGGCTGAAGAAGCATTTGATAGATCCAACATCCATTCATGCTAAAAGCACTGCAGAGAATCGGAAGAGAAGGAACATACCTCAATATCATAAAGGCAATATACAATAAGCCCATGGCCAATATCATATTAAATGGAGAGAAACTGCAAGATTTCCCACTAAAAACAGGAACAAGGCAAGGATGTCCATTATCACCTCTTCTGTTCAATATAGTACTTGAGACTCTAGTCAGAGCAATAAGGCAAGAGAAGGAAATCAAAGGGGTAAAAATAGGGAAAGAAGAACTAAAACTATCCCCTTTTGCAGACAACATGATATTATACTTAGAAGACCCAACAAAGTCAACCAAAAGTCAACCAAAGTCAACCAAAAAACAGAAACAAGACAAGGATGTCCATTATCACCTCTTCTGTTCAATATAGCCCCAACATCTCCCCCTATCTGTTTATATAAAATGGCTGTAGATCGTTTCTGCCTTAGGTTGTTGGTCCTCAGTTGCTATCCTTACCAGTCATCAGATCAGTGGTATCAAGACCACCTTCCTATCTTAGGTTGGTATAGCACTGAGCCTGATCTTACCCATCACTGACCACCGATCTAATATGCTAAGCCACACTCCGGGGGAGGTATCAGCCTCAATGGCTGTGAATGCTTGTACAATCACTCACTGCTGCTATTTCTGGCTGGCCCGCAGAAGACACATGCACCGCACCAGCCCAACAGTGGCTACCAAGAGATATAAACAGAGCTGAAATGTCCATGCAAGCACCCAAATGGTTACATAACAACCAGATGACAAAGGGGTTAACTGCAGAGAGTTCTGATGGTGGCAGAGAGAGAGTCTAATTGGTGGCAGTGGGAAACATGGAAGAGAAGGAATCTTGCCTCAACCCAAATTGCGTCAAGACTTAGAGGAGGGCAGCGTCATATCTTCAGCACTCCTCATAGGTATTGCACTGCTCCCAGGGCCATCAGGCCCACGGTCATCAGATACACTAGTGCCGCTAGTCTCATCTTGGCTTGTCGAGGACCTCACAGACCGTCACAGACCTCACAAGCCGCTCCAGGACCCAAATTGGCGAGTCCTGTGGAAACACACAAACAGAACCTTTCTTCCAAATTAGCAACTTAGACCGATCATCTGGAGCTATGGCTTTGGCAGTGAGGGACTCAACCACGGAAGCAGCCTGAGGCCCATACTGCATTACTGCCTCTTTTATTTGCTTTACTTGTTTAAAGTCTAATGGCTCATGATACCTCTGATTATCCTTTTCCTCTTTCTTACTTGTGCTTACAGCCGCCATTTTATGTTCTAATTCCTCTCCAGACAGTTCGTCAGTCTCCTCGCCTGAGCTAACTTCCCCTCTAGAGCCCGAGCAAGACAGTTTTTCTTTTATGCTCTCCAGCTCTTCGGCCCCCTTTCTTATGGTTGTTTGATACTTTCCTTTTGGATTGGTCAGCCAGGTTCGGACCAACGCCCAAACGGGCAAAGTCCCGAGGGGCAATGAGCTCTCCTGATCTGCCTTTCCCAAATCCTCTCCTAAATGTTCCCATTGGTACACAGTTAGCAGACCCTCCTCCGAAAACAAAGGGGCTACTCTTGTGACCGTGCGACAAAACCGTCGCAAGGTATCTGCTTTCACCGCAGTTCCCCCTGCCTGGAGCAGGTCCCGCAAGGTCTGTTCCATGTTAGGCTTGGAAATCTCTGATCCCATAGCTGTTTCTGAATTTTGTACTAAACTATTTCTAAACTCAGTTACCCACCGCGAACTTTAAACTCGGTCGCCCACTGCGAACTTTAAACTTGGTCACCCACCTCGAACTTTAAACTCAGTCGCCCACCTCAAACTTTAAGACAGGCCTGTATCCCGTCACTATCTTCGTGACCCTTGACTTATTTTAAGATTTATCCACTTTGATAAAAGCTATATTACAAGTACTTGTACTAAACTATTTCTAAACTCTGTCACTACCCGCGAACTTATCCTTGTTCGAGAGAGTTCCCAGGGTTCAGCTTGCGAGGTTCCTGGGTTTCAGGGTTCCCGGGTTTCGGCACCACTTATCGTACCCCGCACCGGGCCCTCAACCGTGAGAACCTAATGAAGACGATAATCATGAGTTGCTGGTTCAAGCTTCTTTTATTGTACCTCTCTCTCTCTCTCTCTCTGTATCGCTCTCTCTGGGACCGAGGACATTACCCAAGCAGTAATAGTAACAGCAATCGTTCTCTTATCCCTGACAATAACCGTCTCTCTGGCCACAATCGTCTCTCTCACTCCACACTCGTTCTCCGTAACCGTTCCTCGCAATCGTAGTCATCCATCCTCCTCCAGGGCGAGATGTGGAGTACTCTTAAAGCCAAACAGGGCTTGAGCCACCAGGTGCCTGCATACAGCTCTCACCTGGGAGCACTCTCAGGCCATGGACACTGGCGTGCTGGTGCATGCGCTCTAGTGTGGCGCAGCCCTCGGATGTTACCACCTGCAGCTGCTCCTGGCACTCTGCCAGGCACCATCTTGAGGTGAGGTCTAGCCGGGCCCAGCTAAGATCCCAACAATATAGTACTTGAGACTCTAGTCAGAGCAATAAGACAAGAGAAGGAAATCAAAGAGGTAAAAATAGGGAAAGAAGAGCTAAAACTACCCCTTTTTGCAGATGACATGATACTATTCTTAGAAGACCCAACAAAGTCAACCAAAAAACTTATAGAACTGATCAACAAATTCAGCAAAGTGTCTGGATACAAAATCAATCATAAAATATCAGAAGCTTTCCTGTATGCCAACCATAAATCCACTGAAAAAGAAATTCAGAAAACAGTTCCACTCACAATAGCACCCCCAAAAATAAAATACTTAGGGAAAAACCTAACCAAAGACGTAAAGGCCTTTAAAAGTAAAACTATAAAAAGTTGAAAAAAACATAGATGAAGACCTTAGAAGATGGAAAGATCTTCCATGCTCTTGGATGGGCAGAATAAATATCATCAAAATGGCCATCCTCCCAAAAGTGACCTACAGATTCAACGCAACATCCATGAAATTACCAGGGTCTCTCCTCACAGAAAAATCAGTCCTTAAGTTCATTTGGAACAACAAAAAGCCTAGAATAGGCAAAGTAGTTCTTAGCAACAAGAACCATGCAGTAGGTATCACAATACCTGACTTCAAACTCTACTACAAACGACAGTAATAAAAACAGCATGGTATTGGTACAAAAAGGACACATAGACCATTGGAGCAGCATAGAAGATTCAGAAACAGACCCATGCACTTACAGCCAACTGATTTTTGACAAAGGAACCAAAAATATACACTGGAAAAGAGATAGCCTCTTCAATAAATGGTGTTGGTAAAACTGGTTTAACCATATGTAAGAAAATGGAAATAAACCCTACTTTCTCACCCTGCACAAGACTCAACTCAAGGTGGATCAAAGATCTGGAAGTCAGGTCAGAGACCTTGCAGCTACTTGAAGAGGGCATAGGCCCAACACTTCAACACACAGGCAAAGGTAAAAACATTCTCAACAAGACCTCAAAAGCACAAGTGACTCAAAGGAAGATCAATACATGGGATTACATTAAACTGAAGAGCTTCTGTGCAGCAAAGGAAACTATCAAGAACCTCAACAGAGAGCCCACAGAGTGGGAGAAAATTTTTGCCAGCTACTCTTCTGATAGAGGACTAATATCTAGGATATAAAGAGAACTCAAGAAAGTCACAGCTAAGAAAACAAATAACGCAATCAAAAAAAAATGGGCAAAGGATCTAAATAGACACTGCACAAAAGAAGAAATAAAAATGATCAATAAATGTATGAGAAAATGTTCCACATCATTAGCAATCAGAGAGATGGAAATCAAAACTACCTTGAGATTTCACCTAACTCAACCAGAATGGCAATCATAAAAAACACAAACAACAATAAATGCTGGTGAGGGTATGGAGAAGTGGGAACTCTAATACATTGCTGGTGGGATTGCAAATTAGTGCAACCACTTTGGAAAACAGTATCGAGGATCCTCAGATGAATGGGAATGAACCTACTATATGATCCAGCAATACCACTTCTGGGTATCTACCCAAAAGAATCGAAACCAAACTATCAGACCAACGCATGTGCATCTATGTCTATAGCTGCACAATTCACAATTGCCCAACTATGGAAACAGCCAAGATGTCCATTGACAGATGAATGGATTACAAAACTATGGGATGCATACACAATGGAACTTTATTCAGCCATAAAGAAGAACAAAATTAGCCGGGCGTGGTGGCGCACGCTTGTAATCCCAGCATTCGGGAGGCTGAGACCGGAGGATCCGGGTTCGAGGCCAGCCTCAGCTACCTAGTGAGGCACTCCGCAACTTAGTGAGACTCGGTTTCAAAATAAAGAATAAAAAATAGGGCTGGGGGTGTAGCTCGGAGGTAGAATGCCCCTGAGTTCAATCCCCAGTAC
>PVLC010006547.1:0-24227 GCA_004027655.1 Graphiurus murinus | reverse complement strand
GAACAAAATTATGTCATTTGCAGGGAAATGGATGCAACTGGAAAACATTGTTAAGTGAGATTAGTCAATCACAAAGAGTAAAAAAAAGCATATGTTCTCCCTAATATGGGGATGCTAGGGAGAAGATGGGGCATAAGCAGGACTCCAGACGAAAAGGGAAAAAACCTAGATAAACAAAGAAGTTCACTTAACTGAAGGTGATGGACGGGGCGGGGAGGGGGGTAGGGCTAAGCCACATGATGTACTTTCACACTCATATCAAAGTCAGTCACTAAACTGAACTTGAGCAGGAGGGAGGGCAAGGTAGTGGGGTGGGAATTTGGGAAGGGTTAAATGAGAAATGTGTGTATGCCTTTACCAGCTTGTACCTAACAACAAAGATGCATGATTACAATACACCAAATAAAATAAAATAAAAAATGACCCACTTTGTCTCTTCTGATGTGTTTTAGCTTAAATTCTGTTTTGTCGGATGTGAGTGTCGCTATCACTACTTGTGTTCAGTCTTCATTTGCATGGTGTATTTTTTCCATCCTATCACCTTTAGCACATAGATATATATGGCTGTAAGTTAAGTTTTTTGAAAGAAGCGTATAGTTAGATTATTTTTTTTTCTGTTGAGACTGTTTATTCTGCAGAATGACATTTTATTTAACAGACAGCATGGAGTTCATACATATCCATCATCAGTGCCTTGAAAACCAAACGACTTTAAAAGTTAGCAGCAGCTTCTGCAAGTACAAAAATACACATTTATTACATAACATATGATAATAAAATATATCAAGATATATTATACAAACTCAAAGTATTTTAACGCATATATTATAGGTTGATGGAGTATAATAAAATGACACTCTCTTCTCCCTCATGGGACTTCATACAAAGCTCAAGACCACTTTCTACTAAGCTGGATGGAAAGCATGAGTCCTGAGAGCGATAAGAATTATCCCACTGGGTGGTCTGCACAGCTCCCAGTCCTTCATCTGCCCTTCGGGGTATGTCTTTCTCTCTCTCTTGCAGTAAGCTGGCCTCTGGAACATTAGAAGCATGTGGAGGTGACTCTGAGGGTTCTTTTAGGGAACCTATTTTCTTTTCCTCTGGTCTGGATGCCTTTGCTTTCTTTTTGAGAGACCAATTTTTCAAACTAGCCACACCATTTCTCAACCATATACTGGGGTGAAAAGTTACAAAATACATTTGTGAATGCCATTCTATGGTGTCCTTTTTTGTGTAAGTTGAGTGGTTCCTGGCCTGCCCTGTTGAGGGACCAGGGATTCCAGAAATGAAGCTAGAACTACTAAAATCAGAAGAAAGTTCTTCCTGTTTGTGTTGAGCCTGAAAAGTACAATCTATTGGAGAGGAACTTTCGGTGGGTGTGAACAGAGTGTTCAGAAATCTGAGAAAAATCACTGTCCTGGGAGCTCACTGATGAGCCAGATGGGGAAGTGCCTGGTGAAGGTAAGCTAGGATAGCTAGACTGTGGGCAGAGGTTTAGTCTTGAGGGTAAACCTTTCTCAGTGGTTTGGTTTGTGGCACTGTTCTTGCCTACTTCAATCCCCATGATCAAACTCTAATTAATAAGCTTCTGCCCCTCCATTTGCAAAGATTTATGTCATTTAAGATACTCCTCCTCTCCATGCAAGAGATCAGCGTCACAGCTAGTTTTGTGCTGTTTCTCTGAACAAATCCCCCTGAGATAAGTCAGTTTGTAGTTTTGGTCATCTATGTTGGGCTCTGAGCAGCGCCAATGTGTCCTTGAACTCTTGAGGGCATCTGCTGTGTGTGGTGGGGAGTATCCACACGAATCTGCATCAAAGCATTGGTTCCTGGAATGATCCTGGGAGGGCATATGACTATAAGATGCCACAGAAACAGCTACTGGCTTTGACTTACTGAAAAGTTTCACCTGACTTCCTTCACTACCAGACAAACTTTTCTTCTTGCTGTTTTGATTAGTGGCATTTTTCTTACTGAAATCAGTGCCGGTGACTAAACATGCCTTATCCCCTTCCTGGAGGGATTGGTTCTGCTTCAAATAGTCTTCATCTTTTTGAGAGAGGATTGCATCAGACTGGACTTGCATAGCTTTTTTTGGTAAAACTCCTTGAGATAGGAAAGTTTTGAGTCTTTGTAGTCAATTCTGGGTTCCAAGCAACACCGGCATCGCTGCAAGCTTTTGGGAGCATCTGCTACAGCTGCAGACAGGGAGCTGGGTGTGCACGTGCCAGATGGGGCCCTGGCATGCTCCCCTACTATAGCTTTTCTGTATGTTACTGTAATGTTCACCAGCTTAGATTCAAGAGGCTGCTTCATTTGGATGTCTTCATCTTTAGAATGCTCTAAGTCAAAATCACTCAGGGTTAAAAGGCCTTCTACCTCAGGCTGGCCAAGGTCATAGTCACTGAGGGTTAAAACAGAGTTCATGCTTTTGCTTCCTTGGCCAAATTTCTTCACCAAATCACTACATGGAGCGTCTACATCCTCATTTATCTCATTTTCCAAGCTGTCATAGGAGGAGCCATTTAGTTGGAAGCAAGAGATATCTGGGACATTCTCTTTAGTGTCACATCTCACTGAAACTTCTCCCAAAAGGGAAGTGATTTCTTCTCCAAATATCTGGCAGCAATTTTCAATCAGAAATTGTATAAGCAAGGAAACCTTTTTTGTAAATTCATTTTCTAGTTCTGGGCTAGAGGAAGTAGGAGGCCAAAGGATACTTGGAGCGACACACACTGCTAAATTAAATGCAGTCATCTGATTGAATGATGACTCTTGTTCAATGTTGTGTAATAGCCCAAATATATACCTTAGGAGAATAACATTGGCTCTCGGGAGCTGATCTAATAGCCTTTTAATTGTATTTATTTTCTCTTCATCATTTCCTTGATCCATTACACAGACCCAGTGGTCATAGAGATCTGATGCAAAAATACTTCCTGGGATATTTCATAGAAAATCCTTTAAGACTGATGCTAGCACAAAAGTAGATTCACAGTCTAAGTCTACTTCAACTCCAGAATTCAGTTTTTCTTTTAGCACTCGGCAGGATTTTACATTGGCCAACTGCCTGAAGATGCCTTTTGTGAGGGGGCCTTTTTGATTAAGATAGAAAAGCATGTCCAAGATAGGTTTGGGCAGGTTGTCATTCTCACACTCATCTGGTAGAGAAACTCCAAACAGCTGTCCCAGCATGGGGGATGTGGGAGAGTCCGGCGAATTGTCCAGGTGAGTGCTAGAGTCCTGCCAAAAGGCCCAGCATAAGATAGATCTTCTCCTTTTAAATGTCTTCTGACCTGAATCACTCAGTTGCTGAGCTTCAGCTAAGCAGCTGGGTTTCAAGATGAACTGGCACTGCATCTTTTGGGGCAGCTGTTCCACGAGGAAGAGCTCTTGGAGATTGGAAGGGATGACAGAGTCCTTTGATCCCTGTGTCAGGAGTGCAGTGTCTCGAAGATGGCTCATTTTAATTCCATAGGGATATTCATGTCCAATGAGTGGGTATGATGCTGCTTCTTTTCCAGAATTGACCCATAACTGATAATCTCTCTCAGAGCCAGGTATCCCTAGCTTTGGCAATGACTTACTGATAACTTCACTTGCTGTATCTAAATTCATTATTGTGATAGTTTTAGAATAGGCACAATTCCCAATGTCCTTGGTAAAGATTTTTAGGGGAATGCTCTTCGGATAGTCCTTCTCTTTCTCCAGATTGATGTATCTCTGAAGGAGAGAGAGCCATTCCTCCTTTTGTTCTGGAGAGCTGAAAGTAGCCACAAAGTTCGCTGTCGGCCAGCCCAAGACAAAGGATTTCATGGCACTGGTGTTACCTTCTCCCACTTCATCTACACAGCTTGCGGTCCACATCAGTTAATTTAATTTGATTTTTTAACTTAAAGTTATTGTTATATTTGATTTTAGCTACAACAAACAGATCGTCGAATAGGAAAAGATGCCGCTCCTGCCTCTGCAGTCCTCTTTTGAGTTCCACCTGGCCATCAATCAGCAGAGTTCTACTGGAGCACCCAGATGATGACAGAAATGCATATGTGTCCACGCTAGCAGAAGGTCTTTCTCTGGTACTAGGCCGTTTTTGCAGGGCTTCATCCAGGATAAGAGGTGGAGCACTTCTCCTTTTTGCTCGAGTTTTCCTTTTCTTCCACATTGCTGCTGCAGCAGTTCGGGGCTGATCCCTGAGGCCACCTGGGTGACTGGGGGCCCGGCGCCCCGAGGGCCAGGGAAGGGCGACCCCCGATCCGCACTGGCGGACCAAGGGGCGCCGGCTGCAAATCCTGCTGCGGGAGGCGATATGCGGGAAGCTGCGAGATGGACTCTCAGACTGATTAAGACCCTAGAAAGCTGAGAACCGAGGGATTCCGAGGGGAAGCGATAGCGGAAGCGGGAGCAGGAGCGGGAGGTGCGCCGCGGCGTGGCGGGGACGGAGGGCGGTGGGAACAGTTGTGGCCACCGCGAGCTGGCCCGTTGGGTCCCCAAGGCAACTCGGGGGTCCCGGGGGACGCGGGGACAGTGAGGGCGTGAGGCCCTGCTCTGCGTCCGCGTGCTCACCTTGTTGGTGCCTAGGCCTCCCTGAGCGGAGACACCCCTATCAAGGCAGAGGAGAGTCCCGGCTGCCCCCCTCCCCACCCACCCAAGGTCTTGTCTGACGGCCTGAGCTAGGCAGGGTTGGGGCCATGGACTGCAGCCTGAGCTTTGCGCTGCCTGACCCGCCCCTTTGCTCCTGGCCTAGATTATGTTTTTAATCCACATTGCCAGTCTATGTCTTTTAATTGGGGAGCTAAGACCTTTGACATTTAGTGTTATTGAGATATGATTTTTGTCTCCTGTCATTTTAAGTTCTATTTTCTTTTTGATGTAGTGTTGTTTCTCCTTTGCTTAGTTGCCCACCTGCTGGAGTTTGCCTCTTCTCTGGTTCCGGAATTTGCTTCTTTTTTTCTTCTTTGTGTTTTATTTCTTTAAGTATTTTCTCTAGCGCTGGCTTGGTAGTCATGAATTCTTTATGTTTCTGCTTGTCTTGTAATTTTTTATTTCTCCATTAAATTTGAATGATATCTTTGTTGGCGATAGCAGTCATGGTTGGAATTTTTTTTTTTTCTTCTTCATCCAGGGTCTGGAGTACATCACACTAGCATACTAGTCCCTCCTGGAATTCATAACTTGGATTGAGAAATCTGGAGTGATTTTTATTGGTTTTCCCCTGAATGTCACCCCTTCCTTTGTTCTTACTGCTTTTAAGATTCTTTCCTTGGCTTCTATGTTAGTTATTTTGATTATTACATGGTGTGGGGAGGACATTCTTTGATCTTATCTTAATGGTGTTCTATATGTCTCCTGTAGGTGAATACCATTCTGATTGGGGTTAGATGGAATCTCAGCATAGTTTTGATTTGCACATCCCTGATGCTAATGAAGTTGAACATTTTTTCATGTATCTATTGGCCAATTCTGTCTCTTCTTTTGTGAAGTGTCTATTCAATTGAGTTCTTGATTGGGTTATTTGTTTTTTCTAGTCTAAAATCTTTTAAGTTCTTTTTATATTCTAGATATTAATCCTCTGTCGGAGAGATAACTGGTAAAAATCTTCTCCCATTCCATAGGCTTTCTCTCTAGACTCTTGATGGTTTCCTTTGACATGCAGAAACATAAAATCAGTGTTTTAAAATGATTAGAAATATTTACTTTGCCGTCATCAACATATTATTTGACTTTATGTATCTGGGAGACTATAAGGGGAAAATAAGTTTTGGGCTTTGCATTCAAGGTCCTTTTTAAATGAGTAAAAGATGAATGTTCATCTATACCACTTTACTAAATTAGCCATCCACATGATTATTTCACTTTTTAATTAAAAACCTTTAAAAGTCTAAAGAGTTTATAAGAAGTAGACATATTTATTGGTTATACACTCTATTAGTTATATGATAATGCATATTTTCCATTGAACAAAAATATAGTTTATAAAAGCAAAAGAAAATGTTTAATTCTAGTTGGAACATTTTACCTTAGGGGATGTACTTCATGGGTTAATCTAATTTGTGCTTTTTCCAGTAACACACTGAAGGAAATTTGGGTTTGTTTCTTTTACAGCCACTGTTGAAGTTATTGTTTTCAACCTTGAGGTCAGAAAACAGCTCAGAAGGACAATATACTATTATATACTTTCAAAATTAAAAGTACTTCATTTAATAAATATATCAGAAGAATTAAGTACAGAATGAATTTTTATAAACATATGACAAATATTGTAAGCAAAATACCAAGGTATTTAGAAAAAGGTTCCCAAACCAGACAAGTCAAATCTGTAAATAAATGGCTGATTTTCACACTTAAAATAAGCTTTCAAAGGTTTTTACATAATTTACCCAAATTTGTGTACACTATGATCCTTCCTTCACTGTAGTTTTAAACTGTCCATTCCCTGCTTGTAGCCACCTGTCATTGTCCTTATTTCTGAAAGGCTAATGTTAATTGAATGCCTTTCTTAAACCAGAAAGCCAGTGTACATGCAACCCAACTACTTTCAGCCTGACTTCATCTTCTTCAAAGCTTATCAAATCACACAGCTATGATAATGTGACTTTGTGTGTTCTAGCATTGGTGACAAACTGGTCTTCATGTATCTATTGGTCATTTGTATCTCTTCTCTTGTGAAGTGTCTATTCAATTCAGTTGCCCATTTCTAGAATTGGGTTATTCAATTTTTTAATGGGATGTCTTTCAAGTTCTTGGTATATTCTAGGTATCAGTCCTCTATGAGAGGGATAGCTGGCAAAGATTTTCTCCCATTCTGTAGGCTTTCTCTTTAGACTCTTCATGGTTTCCTTTGATCTGCATAAACTTTTAGTTTGATGCCATCCCACTTATTAATTCTTATTTTAATTTCCTGAACTTTGGGGGTCTTGCTGAGGAAGTTTCTACCTGTGCATATATGCTGGAGCGTTGAACCTATGCCCTCCTCTTGTAGCTTAATAATCTTTGGTCTAACTTCTAGGTCACTGATCCATCTTGAGTTTACTCCTGTACAGGGTGAGAGGTAAGAATTTAGTTCCATTTTTCTACAACTGGATAACCAGTTTACCCAAAACCGTTTGTTGAAAAGGCTGTCTTTTCTCCAATGTGTGTGTCTGGCACCTTTACCAAAAATCAATTGGCTATAAGTATGTGGATTTGTTTCTGTATCTTCTATTCTGTTCCATTGGTCTTTGTGTCTGTTTTGTGCCAATACCATGCATTCTTTTAATTACTATAGCTCTGTAGTATACTTTGAAGTCAGGAGTTGGGATGACTCCTGCATGGTTCTTATTGCTGAGAATTGCTTTGGCTATTCTGGGTCTTTTGTTTCTCCATATGAAATTTAGGAATGATTTTTCAAGGTGTATGAAGAATGACATTGATATTTTGATAGGGATTGTGTTGAATCTGTAGATCACTTTTGGTAGAATGGCCATTTTTATAATATTTGTTCTTCCTATCCAAGAGCAAAGAAAATCTTTCCATCTTCTAAGATCTTCAATTTCTTTCTTTAGTGTTTTGTAATTTTCTTTGTAGAGGTCTTTTACCTCCTTGGTTAGGTTTACTCCTAGGTATTTTATTGGTTTTGAGGTTACTGTAAAGGGATTTACTTTCTGGATATCTTTCTCAGAGAATTCATGATTGGTATATAAAAAAGCTACTGGATTTTTTAGGTTGATCTTGTAACCTGCTACTTTGCTGAATTCGTTGATCAGCTCTAGTAGTCTTTTGCTGGAGTTTTTTGGTTCTTCTAGATATAGGATAATGCCACTGCAAATAAAGGTAATTTTAATTCTTTTCTGATTTTAATTACTTTGATATCCTTCTCTTGTCTTATTCCTCTTGCAAAAGTTTTTAGAACTGTAGTGAAAAGGAGTGGTGATAGTGGGCATCCTTGTCTTGTTCCTGATTTAAAGGGAATTCCCAGTTTTTTTTCCCATTCAATATAATGTTGGCTTTGGGTTTATTGTATATTGCCTTAATGATGTTGAGGTACCTTCCTTCTATTCTGATTTTGCCACCCGGCTCTGCAGCGAAGAAGTAGGCTATGGAAAAACAGGACCAGGAGCCATGGGGACCACCCAGACGCTGAGAGCAGCAAACTCCAGGACACAGCACCCCCGGGACCCCATGCTGTACTCAGGCAGGGATTCCCTGCATGACCCGCAGTGACCAGAACACGTGGGGCATTCAGCAATAAGCTCCTGCGGGTCTGTCCCAGCAGTTCGCCTCAGCACAGAACAGTGACCACCCAGAAGAGCTTGAAACAAGATGGCCAAGAAGACAGCTTCTTAAAGGAAGCCTGAGCATGAAATGGGAGCTGTGGATCAGAGTCCAGGAGGAAAAGGGGGAGCTGGCGCGCTGTGAAACAGCGGCCACCATCTTTCCCGCCAGGCCCTCCTAACAAGTGATTGTGTCTCTGATTTAACCCCAACTGATGCAAATATCTACTTCACAAGGTTCTTAAGAAAATCAGTAGATAGTGGATATTCTTATGTTCTGTAAACAATTACTATTATGAGACTCTAACCGATAGCCACATCTGGGGGAAAAAATGCATGGAAGGTTGCAACTTGGAATGCCAGAAACATATCTCTTTCCAAGGGATCTCAATTCCTGAACTTCTTGGCCATTTCTTCCTGAAATTCTTGAGAACTGGAGAAGCTTAGGGCCAGAATTTCATGTGTTTGGGTTATAGGGATCATGGCTTATTCCAATAGAATCCATAGAAACACTTTCTTAGCCAGGGTAATTCCTAGGTAACTGCTTGATTTTCTGTTTGTTGGTTCTTTGTTTTTTAGTTTCCCCAACTTGAAAAACAAAAATATAGGACCTGAAAACCTCTAGAAGCTCAGAGCTGGAAGAGATCTATGAAATCTAGTTCTACTTTAGTTTTCCTGTCTATGAAGTTCAGACAAGCCATGTGGTGGGTCAAATAGGACGGTAGTGTTCAAGAGGGAAATCAGTATGGAAGTTCCTCAAAATAACTAACCAGCTTAGTTAGTTAATCAATTAATTAATTAAAATTAAAATGCAGCTACCAGCTGGGCCTGGTGGCGCAGGCCTGTAATCCTAGTATTTGAGAGGCTGAGACAGGAGGATTGAAGGTTCAAGGACCGCCTCAGCAAGTAGTGAGACTCATTGACCTAGTGAGACTCTGTTTCCAAATAAGAAATAAAATTGGACCAGAGGTATAGCTCGAAGGTAGAATGCCTCTGGGTTCAATCCCCAGTGCCACCCCCCCCACACACACACACATACACACACAAAATGAAGCTATCATAAGCAATCCCATTTCTGGGCATTTATCCAAAAGAATTGAAAGCAGGATCTTGAAGAGAGATATGCACTCCCACGTACATTGCAAAGCTATTAGCAATGGCCAAGATATGGAAACAACCTAAACGTCAACCAACAGATACATGAATAAAGAAAACATGATATATACATATAGTGGTATATTATTCAGCCTTTAAAAAGAAGGAAATTCTGCCATATGTGACAACATGGGTAAACTTTAAGGACATTAGGCTAAATGAAATCAGATAGTCATAGAAAAATAAACCCACCCAATTCCACTTATATGAGGTATATAAAATAGTCAAATTCATAGACTCAAAGAATGGAAGGATGGTTGTCAAAAGTTGGGGAAGGGGAATGTGGGGAAATTGCTAATCAGTGGGCATAACATTTCAGTTAAGTAACACAAATAAGTTCTAAGGATTTGCTGAACATCATATCTATAGTGAACAATATTATATTGTACACTTAAAAGCTTATTAGGAGAGTAGACCTCATGTCTTACTGAAATAAAATTTTAAAAAATGTTTGAGTCATTCCATTCTTTTAAAAAAGAATCTATTATGATGTGAAACTACAACACACCAATAAAAATATATTCCTAAAAAATCTGTTAGGTAATAAAGGAGATAGATGGAGGGAATAATATAAAAATAACAAAAATTAGTATCTGTTGAGTACTTACTAAAGTCTACTGACTATGCTAAATGGTTTATGCATATTATCTTAATTAATCCCTTCATAATAATCCAATTAAAAGTTACTCTTCTTGACCTCATTTTATAGCTAAAGAATCTGAGACTCAGAAGGCTAAGCAGCTTAGTGAGACCATGTCTCAAAATTTTAAAAAAATAAAGGAACTAGGGGTGTAGCTCAATAATAGAGCACTACTGGGTTCAACCCTGTAGTACCACCAAAAAAATAAAAATCTGAGACTTGGCTCAAGCCTGGCTGTGGTCTCCCCTGGAGGCAACACTGACCACTGTACATTACTAAGTGGTAGTAAAACACCTGAGATATGTGAAGTTGGCACACACTTCCCCCCTCAGGCCAGGAGGAGAACCTGCCTCCTATTGACAGGTCCAAAATCATCCCAAGGCCACACCTTCCCAGCAACCACACTCATCCTGTCCACTCCAATTCACTTCTTCACCTTTCCCCTAAAACTATTCAGGACCTCAGCTCAACCACCTGTGATAAGAGAGGCTGGACTCAGAACCACATCGGGAAGCTACATTCAATGCCATGAAATGTCAGGAAATCCTTTGTTTGACATAAATCCTCCTACCCTAGTCAATACTCATTTCCTCTGTGTTCTTTGCATCAGAGATTAAACAACCAGGAAACCAGTACCCTTGTGTAATCACCAACATGGTCTCTCATACACACACCCTGCACTCCAGTGTCTTTTCTATGCTTTCTGATGTCATAATTACTCATTTTTCAATCCCAAATACAATGTGGTGTCCTTCTATATTCTGGGAGCAGTTACTATTGTTTTATCTTGTAACCTCCCCCACCAAAATCTTTAGTTTAGCCTTTGAACTTCAAACTGCTTTCTTCCTTTTAAAGACATTCTTGATTGATTTATCAAACTCAGCATTTGGAATGTATCTTCAAAGCATTTCCTTAATAGGAAATTTCATAAGCATAAATATTAAAAGAAATCATTATCATGTAATAAAGAAACTGATGTCTTCAGATCTCTGCCAAATACAGTCATTAATATCTGAAGTGAATTGATACTTCATCTGGGGTCAATTAAGACCCAATAACACTCTCAACTTCCTGGTTGACAAAGTCATCCCCTCCTAGGAAAATGACCTGTGTCACTCTCTGCATGATAGAGAACTTGTGACTCTTCTTACTAAGTCTCCCAACCCCTCTGAAAGTCTCACTGTTTGCCTAGTAATATCTTAGAAAGGATCTGCTGAGCTTCAGGTTGATGTGAGCCCCAGCTTAAAGGAGCCCTTGCTTTATTTTGTAGGTTTTCTTTAACTAAGCTTTCTCTATTCCCCTGAAACCTTGAAGAGCAGACTCCATTGTTTTCCATCTGTGGATAGAATCCTTCCTCTCGCAGTCGCCTCAGCATCCACCTGTTTATCTTCCTTTTCAATGAGTTGATTCAATGAGATTTATATCTAGGTAACCCTTGGTACATTTTGAGTCTTTTGTTTTCTTTTTGTGCACACTGGGTCCACAGGTAAGATTTATAGGAGGGGCAATGAAATGAATCTTACATTTATGATTTGTGGTAGCAAAAATGACAATAAGAGGGTAGAGTAATCCTGGAAGTAAACACAAAAGTGCTGTCAGAAGCGAATTTATTGTGAAGGTAGCCAAACTCCAGCTTTCTGACCCTCACTTGTGTTGGCTGCTTCTAAGTTTCTGGGAGGGGCCCTAGCATTGGTATGCATCCATTTGTATCATTTTTTTTTTTTATGTGGTACTAGGGGTTGAACCCAGGGGCATTCTACTTCTGAGCTATACCCCAAGTCGCATTTTATTTTTATTTGAAACAAGGTCTCACTAAATTCCTGAGGCTTTCCACAAACCTGCCATCCTCTGTCTCAGCCTCCCATGCACCTCACCGCTGCATCTTTTTGTTCTTAAAGAACTCTCCCTGCACTAATGTTATAAGCTTTATCCTCCCAAGTCTGTATCCATTCTTTAGTATTGGGCTGTTCACTAAAGAGAAAAAGGCCCTCTCCCTTGGGAGAGGGAGATACTTTCATTGTATAATCAAAATTGGACTCCGAACATGTGCTCAGAGCACTGGATGAGTGAGGTGAGATGCAGGGTGGGGGTGTTATCCTAGAAAAACACTAGCTTGACTCAGGGCAAACCACATTTCAGGAAGTAATACTCCCCTGCATTACTTCCTGTAGTGACAGCTACAAGAGATGACATTCTCAGAACAGAGCACCTTATTAATGTCCTTTATAGAGCTGATCTGAGCCAGAAAAAAACAAAACAAAACAAAACAAAAACAGAGTTACCAAGACCTACAGCAATTGGGAGAGGGCCCTGGTGGGTCCAGTGTGAGAAATGTCCTCACACCCATTCACCCTTTGATTCAAAGTCATCATGTTGGCTGTGGTCCCCAAACTCCCAGCAGGTTCCTAAGGTGGGAGAGGCATTGCGTGCATGGCATGTACTTTGCCCCCTTCCCCTCGCCCCCCCCCCCCCGCCAACTTATACTTGGAAAGCACAGCTTTTACCTGTTCTGGATAGTGGTGTTCTGAATAGAATTTGTCTATGGGGGGAAAAGTTGCTTTTCTTTAGAAGTCCAAAAAAATGAATGATGACAGGGTGAAACTCTGAGTCTGTGAAACACAGAGACATATTGTACTGCTCAGGTCTATTAATGGAATTTTCTATTCATTTAATCTCTTTCTCTGATGTTAAGAGTCCTCACTAGAGAGAACCACTCAAATGTTCTGAAGAGTGTATTTTTCCTGATTTCAGAGACGTTAGCTAGTGTGAAAAATCTACATAATGTAAGTTGGGGACTATTCAACACCTAGAGAACAAAAAGTTGATAAAAACCTGCAGTATGAAGGAAGGAGAGGATGTTAAGAGCATCCAAAATCAAGATCACCTACACATTTTTCTCTATCCTTTCTTCCTCCCTCAACACCTGCAAAGGAATTTAGGGCACTTCTTTTCCATCTTCCTTCTTGCCTGTAATCTTCATAGATTTGCAACATTGCCAAGTCTATACTAATCACCACAAGGTTACCATACTATAATATGTCTTTTCAACAACTGACAATAACTTATTTTAGTCTTTATCAGAGGGTCTGGGATTTTTCCCCCCTATTCATTTCTAACCATGCTTCATTTTGTTTGCCTTCTAGTCTCTAGAAACCATTCTTGAGAAATAAATAAACCAATGACAGAACACATGGAGGAGAAGTAATGAGAACAAAATGTGAATGTGTCTTAGAAGTTGATTGTACTTAAATATAGACTACTGGTTGAGGTTTAGTTTTTTTGTTTGTTTGTTTTCTGTTTTTGAGCAGTTTGGACAGACATTTGCTAGTAACTCAGATGTGCCAAAAGACTTCTTAAGTAAATATTGACTTCAGTCAACAGAGCCTGACATTTTCCCCAGCTTTTCTGACACTCGTAAGATGCTCGCTTCCTAGTGTGTGAGTGAAAGCCAAAGGTAAAATCACAAGCACATGGCTGCTGTGCAGGAGGAATTCAGACAGTGTTCTACAGCTGTAGAACTTCCCCATAATGCAGTGGGTCCCAAACCCGGGGCGGTCTTTAGAAAATACAGACTCTGCCCTGGTTTGATTCTAAAAGTTTGACAGAGTGCCCAGGAATCTGTATATTTTTAAAGTCCCCAGGTGATTCTTATTTACAAGTAGGTTTGGGGAATAACATCTCTGAAGGTTCTTGGCACAATTACAAATGTTGGCCCAGCATCTCCATCAGCAGGATTGGTGGGTCCAAGGCTGGAGTAACATGTGAAGGGTGCATTAGTCTTGTGTTCTACCAAGGAAGTCCTTCAAGGTTGAAGCATATGGCCACTGTGTCCATCTCTTGCGTAAATCGTGGAATTTATCCTGCAGGCTGCCAGTTTGGCAC
The DNA here is from genome assembly GCA_004027655.1 of Graphiurus murinus. NCBI lineage: Eukaryota > Metazoa > Chordata > Mammalia > Rodentia > Gliridae > Graphiurus > Graphiurus murinus. The sequence goes on along the minus strand of PVLC010006547.1, from coordinate 10,298 downwards.
CTATTTGGAGCATAAAATTCACTTAGCAAGTAAGAAAGGGAGCTTTAAAAAAAACAAAACACACATTTTAGTTAGAGTAAACTTCAACTGACAATATCCTTGTTTCCTTGTTGTAAATAGCCAATAGCACGTAGCTACACCCTGTGTTTTCAACATCAAAGATCTAAAGTTTCTTCTAAAAAATCAATCGATCACACTTGCCAACTGTCGTCAGAATAAATCATAAACCACTGGAATTAGCTGAACATTGATTTGGACACCACTTCTAGCTCTTATTGGCTGTGTTAGTCAGCTTTTCAGCACTGTGATCAAAATACCTGACAAGAACAATGTAGAGGAGGAAAGATTTATTAGGGCTCACAGTTTCAGAGGTTCAGTCCATGGTTGACTGCTCCAAGGCAGAAACATTATGGCAGAAAGGTGGGGTGAAGAAAAGCTGCTCGGCTCAGCCCACAGCAGCTGGGAAGGAGAGGGGGAGGTACTGGGAGAAGATAAACCCTTCCAGGCACCACTAACCCACCCAGTCACCCATGATCTACCTCCTTCAACCATGCTCCACGTGCCTACAGTTGCCACCCCGTAAATCCATTCAAATTATTAATTCATCAAATGGATTAATCCACTGATAAAATTATAGCCCTCACAATCCAGGCATTATCTAAAAGCCCCACCTCTGAACTTTGCTACATTAGGGACCAATCTTTCAACACATGGGCTTTTGGGGGGACATTTCAGATCCGAACCATAACACTGGCTATGCCCCTGGGCACAGCTCGTTAGTCCCTGTGTTAGTCTTCAGTGTTCTGCTCTGTGAAGTGGAGGTCATAGTAGATCTGCTACTGCGTGGGGCAAGTGGCTAGTCTCTACCACTGTCTGCTACACAAATACTCAGAATCAAGTTGGCAGGAAAACAGGTTTTATTCAAAACCAGGTTTGAAGGAAGATAGAGGAAATTTTCTTGTTTCAAATCTCCATCTTCGGAGAAATGAAAGGTAAGGGAAGATTTTATAGGAGAAGAGGCAGCAAATGGATAAAAGAAAGTAAATATACATCCGTATGTTTAGATAGCCAGAAAGCCATCCAGGAGTGGTGGTGCAGGTCTGTAATCCCAGTACTTGGGAGGCTGAGACAGGAGGACCAGAGGTTGGAGGTCAGCCTCAGAAACTTAGAAAACCCTGTTTCAAAAGAAAAAATAAAAACGGATGGGGATGTAGCTCAGAGGTGGAAGGCCTCTGGGTTCAATCCCCAGAACACACACACACACACACACACACACACACACACACACACACACACACATAGAGCCAGAGAATCAATAGGTCTCAGCCAGGTCTCAGGTCTCAGCTTTCTTGGTACCTATCAGGCCAGGTGGGGGCACCACTTCAGCCTTTACTCTCAACACAAGGAAATAGGGAATGCAGAAAAATGAGTTATCAGGAAGTTGTCAATTTAGAGGGAGTCTGTGCAGTACTACCACCATATAGGAGGTTACGATGAATTATAATGGCATAATATAGGTAAAGCTCCTACCTAAGTCATTGCCTGGAACACAGCAATAATCAAAAGTGTCAGCTATTGTAGATTTTATTCTTATTATATTTGGCACACAGTCAATATTCAATATATGGTGATGAAGATTGTGGTGGGGTCAACTGATATTATTCTTCTAAGCCACCATCTCCACCACCTCTGAGGTATTAAGGAAAAGCAATTAGACGTGGGACTCCTCAGTGTCAAGCTTGCAGACGGTGATTCTTGAAATAATTCAGGGCAGAGTGGGAGCCATCTGTTCTCCCTTAGCATAATAAGGCTGATGAAAGTATTTCACAAGAAAGAGAGTGGAGGTTATATGGACAGGAGTAACAACTCCTGCGAACAAAAGGAGGGAAGTCTGGAAAGAAGTTGATCTTTGCGGGGGTGTTTGATTCGCAGTACATTCAAGGCACTAGCTACAGTGCAGAGAGGAAGCCCTCTGGAGTTTCCACCTCCTCACATGTGGCACCAGAGCCTGAGGGTCAGACAGACTCAGGGATGGTTCTCCACCCTTTTGTCACTGGCACTGAGTGATGAAGACTGGGAGATTTACAAGACTTGAGAGAGGACTTGGAAGTGGATGATTCTGTAGGGAGGGCAGATGGGGATGCTGGAAGTGGGCAGGAAGGAAAGGGCAAGAACTTTTAGAAAAAGGATGGAAGTAGAGAGTTTTGGAACAAGAGAAGTATAGAAGATACCCTCAAGTTGCCTGGTAAATGCCAAGGCAATCCTCTCCTGTAGGCCTAGGTGAGGAGACCTTGACCCTCGTGTAATCCAGGGGGACCATGAAAATAACCTGGGGAAAAAGCCAATCTTTCCTCTCCCCTTTCTATGCAACTCTGGAATGACCACCTGAAGCCCTTCATTAAAAATGTATCATGTCTTTATTGAGGTTGAATACAGAGTAACCCCATGTGAAGTTAGGAAGTGCAAAATTCCATGTCACTCTTTTGTAGGTACAATCTCCATTCTGGACCACAGGACAGCAAGAAGAGACCATCTGTGTTCTGTCACACTGCTCATCCCCAGCCCCACAGGGCTACCCTGGCCCTTTAAAACAGACAGGTAGAAACACACCTTGTGGATAGAAAAGGGGGAAACTCATATCCATGAGGAGTTAATTAGTAGTTATTTTGTTTAATGCTTAAAACTTAAAGCCAAGACAAACTATGTAACATGCAAAGCCTTTCTAGATTCAAATAGCTAAACCTTTTAAGGTTTTTCCAAAGGCATTTGTGGAGTTTCCACTTCTGGAAAACTTGCAAATCCACAGACCATCACATTGCAGTCTAGATTTTAGTCCTGCCTGACAGAGTCTTGCACCAGTTGACCCCTCCAAGCTTCATAGATTAAGCTCTTTGTATTACCAGAGGACAAAGAAGCCATGTAGAAGGTAACAATGTCCAAAGTAAGTTCTCATAACAATCTCATCTTATCTTCAAAATGTTGCATGAGCAAATGAAGAAACTGGGGTTCACGGAATTTAATTTGATGCAGGTCTCAAAGGTCTAATGAAACATTAGACTCATACCAGGGCCCCTGAGCCTGATCTCATACCCATCTGCTTTGCCAAGGAGGCAAAGGGAGGAGTCAGCAGAGGTCAAAAGTTATTCATCTCAAAGAGTTGCTTTTGGGAGAAGGCAACACTGAATGCAGAAGGAGCCCAACCCACATTCAAATTAAAACATAAGGACTCGTTTATCATGTCAATGAGCTTTTACATTTCTTTTTTATTTTAATTTTTTTTTTCACTTTAGTCAGTATTGACCAACTTTATTTACCCAAATATTCCTTGGTCCACTTCTCTGCTGAGAAGGGAACATGGAGCAGCTCACAGGCTGGCTGAGTGTTGGTTTTTGATCAGGAATGCAGGAGTCAGGTCAGTAGGTTAGAGTTTTTCTATCTGGCATCCTTCTACCCTAGAAGAAGATTGGATAGGTAGGGAAAATTGTGTCATGGTCAAAGGTAGAATTCAAGTCTTGATATTCAAGAGAGCTTGAAATACAGATAAGCAAAGTCCTATGCTGATTATTAGACAGGCTTTAGACACTGAAGAAGACTAAAATTGTGTCACTCCAACCCTACCACAAGACTTGGCCAATAACCCCTGAGATCTGTTTGGTTAAGACATCTTTTGAAGAAAGACCTTCCTATGACATCCATCCTGGCTCTTCAGCATCAGAACAGCCCCTCCCCCCTTGTTACTGATACCCAGTGGTATTGGGATGTGTGACAAATGTGTGAGGGATCTCTGCTGCTCTGGTGTGTGTGCGCGTGCGCGCGCGCGTGTGTGTGTGTGTGTGTGTGTGTGTGTGTGTATGTTCAAAGAGACAGAGAGAGAAGAAAGGATAGCCTCTCACTAAGTCCCCAAGCTCTGTAGTTCCTCTCACCTCAGGGCCTGAGAACCTCAAACGATCCAGCCGTTGACCCCTGGACTTCAAAAATGTTTTGGGCACATTGCAATGTTCATTTAGTTTGTAAGAAACAGAAGACTGGTAAAAGAGAGCAACAAGAAACATAAAGATAAAGCTTGGGCCAAATTATGGACACCCAAAAAAACAGGCCAAGGGAAGGTTTTGGGAAATCTTTTTCTGTTTCTTTTAAGAATACATTTTGGAAACCATCTGGATGCTTAGCTTCTTTTTAACCAAAGATATAGGCAGCTGGATACTCTTCAGCCAAAGATTTTGATAGCAGTTCCGCATTGTCTTTGTACATTTGCCACAATTTATGCAAAGTACATTCCTCAAAGGTTGGATTCAAGTCACATGCTGTAAATAAAATCATATTTTAAATGTGCCGAGGGACCTTGCTGTTTAAAGAACTCCTTATTAAACATTTTATCTACTGAAAACACACACACAAATGTATTGTGTACATATGTGAGAGTATGTGGATGTGTGTACAGTACGTTTGTCTTGGCTTAAAATTGGATAAAATTGTGGCTTATTCATCCACTACATTTACCATTTACTAAACTCTTAATTTGCTGTCCTTTCCAGGATTTAATGACTAAAAGCATTGCCCTAAATATCTGCCTATTTTTCAGACAGGAAGACACCAGTTCATTGTCATGTACTTCGTGGCTACAATAAGGCACTGTCAATAAGATTTCCAACATGAAAAATGTCTGGTGAAAGTGAGTATTATTTTTAAGGGCATAAGAAGGAGGAGGGAAAGAGCTGCCTGGACTCTCTCCAGATATCTGTGTGGGATATTGTTTGTCTGTTTTGAAGGACTTAGTGAGTGGGTGAAATGGGGAGGGGAGGGAGAAGCTGGTCAAGGCTGGTGGGAGGAGGAAGATTGCTAAATGCAGCTAGGAGAAACTCCACAGATCAAAGAACTGTTTTGCTGAAGCTTTGCTCCTAAACCTTTCTGAATTTCTCAGCCAAACCAGACCCAAATCAGCCTGTTGCTTTAGTTACCCAGCTCATTGCTCCAGTTTCCCATTTTGCTTTGTCAGTAGGAACCTTACCCACATACATATAAGCACCACCTACATTTGTATGCAAGAGCCATCTGCTTAGTGTGCATCTGGCACTGGCTGGCTGGGACCTTCTCTGAATATTTCTCTGGTCATCTTGAACTAGTCCTTTAGCTGTTCCTGTCTCAAGATCTTCTCACAAGACTTTCTGTTCTGGAATCACTTGTCCTTGGGCACAGTGCCAGGGAGATTAAAAAAATGGTGCCAGAGCGGAGGTGAAGCCATAGCACACGCCACCTGTACCAAATCTGCATGTTCATGTGCTCCAGGAACATCCGCACTGCCTCCCTCCTCATGCATATTCTGTATTCATTACAAACAATGAATCTGCTGCAAGGACATTGGATGTTTAGCTGGTAATAATGATGCAACTGAAGACTTTATCAACCTTGCAAAAATTAATGCAAAATCTGAGCTTACATCAGTATAATATTTAAATATACATTTAATTCAGTCCAATTACTAAAACATTCCATTGACTAAAATTCTGACTGTGGGTTTGACTGTTGTTGGTTTTTTTTTTCCCCCTCTGCATTGTCTGGCTATTTAATGCCACGTTGACACTTCCTCTGAGTAGTTTATCCTCAAAGGTAGTATTGAGCCCTCCTTCTGAAACCCAACATGCCCATGGAGAGTTCAGGGAACCCAAGAAAAGAATCTTGAGATTGTGCAAAGATTAATTGGGGAGGAGGGTGGTGACTTACAAGAATACTTTATTTTTTTATTTTTCTAATTTTTTGCAGATTTTTATTTGGAACCGTACAGTTTAAGAAGATAAGAGGAGTGGGACTCATGCACAATGCAGGGATAGACATAATCTAAAGTTCTCACTGAAGTAATTGTATTATCACATTCCCTCACAAATAAGCATTCCATCGTTGACATTTGATCAAATAAATCCCTGCATGAGATTTCCATACTTAAAGCCACTTCTATACAACACAGGAGCCTGATCTTTTAATAATGTCATATGATCTCATGTAATTCGTAATAACAATGGCTACCATTATCAAACACTTAATAAGTGCCAGGCCTGGGATTACGCACTTTTGCAAACATCTTCTTGTTCAATTAGCCTTCAAAAAAAAATCTTATGATTGCCATGAAGGGAAACATACTAAGACCTGTGTGCATGGTTTTTTGTATGACTTTGAACCTTAGTATGATGTATAATTACAGTGAACCAATAAAAGTATAAAAAACAAAAAAAAATTATGGTATCTATATTTTTATTTCCATTTTCCTGATGAGACAACTGAAATAAAGTATACATGATTCACTTTGTGTGCTGAGCTTTCCTTCCTTTGAAGACTAGCCTTTCCCCTACTCTGTAAGTTTCTAGGGTTAATATCCCAGCTCTGTCCTATCACAGGACAACAGGAATCAGTACATGTCCAAGACTTGCCAATTAGAATCTATATCATGAGGACTGGGATTTTGAGTGGAGCTGCATCCTAGCATACTCAAAAGCAGCAAAAGTCGAATTGTCAAAGCTAAATTCCTTAAAGATCCAAGAGGTTGAGCATCACTGCCAAGATCCCCAGAACTGTGCTAGAGCCCATCGGCCACATGCCAGCATTTGAGCTCTTCATTTCATTCTATGAATGACCCTGTTTCCTTGTAACAAATTCCTTTTGCAAGTATTTCTAGAACTAGTCTAGCTAGAACTAGTTTCTATTCCTTGCAACTCAAGAACAGAACCGGGTATACTTAAACAGGCTTAGCAATCACTTAGATCTCAGAGCTAGTAAGGGGCAAAGTTGGGATTTTTAAACTCAGGCTTCTATGATTGCAAAATCCCACCAGTAAGTGTGAGTTGTGCTGATCTGTGGACCCTGTGGCATTCATCTCATACTTTTATTCTTATAGCCACAGATTTTGTAATTTTTGCTTTCTTTTCTACTAAGGACTTTGACCAACTTCTCATTAATATAACACAACAGCCAATATTATGGTTGTTCGTTGTGTTTTGCTTCTTGATTTCTTCCAGAAAGCACATTAATAGTATTAGTACTATAATATTGAACAAGTTACTTCACCTACCTGGGTGTCTGTCTCCTCATTCGTCTGTGACATAAAAGCAGAGAAAAGTCATATAGTTATAGACTGCCTTCCAAGGAGGAAAGATGCAAGTAGCAGGAAGGTGCTCTCTTTGCTGAGCATGGTGATGGATAAGGCAGCTGGACGCATTCAGTGTTGCTGAAACACAGCTCAATTGTTCCAAGGGTTCAGGCAAGACCATTCAGGAGTGTGGGCCTAGAGATGGGAGATAAATGAGCCCAATAGTTTTCAAGTCTTGGTTCACTCTCTGGTGTCAAAGTTTTTTGAGCATGCATCTCCAATAAGGTACATTATTTTTGTAAATGATAAGCATTTACTACTGAACCACCCTCATATGTTATAAAATATATGCAATAAATAAAATATAAAAGAATACACTAAAAGTATGAAGACAAGTTACAACATTTTATTTCTGCATTTGCACCATTACTCAATGTACATCCTAGGGTACCCACACCTATTTTGAACACTGAGTTAGAGATCAGAAGAAGGAAATCTCTATAATATAAACTCCAGATAAATTTCTTTGGATCATGATGTTCGCTGAAGGACCTTTTAAGGGCCCTCATGCATCCCTGAAGTTTACATATAAAAATGGTACTCATATTACTAATTTAGCACTTATCATAATGCCTTAGTTAATTTTTACATATATCCCCCCATTGGGTTGTGACATTCTTAAAGGTAAGGCATGTGTCATATATATCCCTGTGTATGGTTCTAGTGCATTATGTGGCATAAGTAGGTGCCCAGTAAACAGTTCTTTAATAGCACCCTGCTTCCTCTATAACCTTCCCTCGGGGTTGCCAGGCCAGGCATCCATTTTCACCCACATTGGTTGAGCCTATGCCTCCACTGGGACAGTAGAATTGAGGCCTTTCTGAGCAGTTGCCCAGGATCCCAAATCCAGCATTTTTGCTTTGAGCCCAGTATCACTGACTTAAGCATAAACAAGTGCATAGAATAGAATATGAAGAAATTAGCTTTAGACCTCAACAAAGGAAACCTATTAAGTAACAATGCCTTAAAAAGCTGTCTTTGCCTTTAAATGCAATCTCTATTAGAGGGACGGGCAAGGACTTTCTGAGTTTACTCTGCAGTGGAAGAAACACCAATGTGTGCCTCCAGGTTCTCCCCGGTTGCTGTTATAACTGTGAGCCATGTGGTAGGAGGATCCTACCGTGACAAATTACATTTCCCATGTCTGTAGTTCTTTGGTCGTGAAGCATTTGTGTTTTGTAATCAAAATCTTTAATTGTGCTCAGGTCAGGAAGTAGTACATATGTTTCTTGGTTTCTCTAATCCCTTGACTATACATTATCAGAGTTTATGGAGGCGGAGATTGCATCTCACATTTTTGTGAGATTATGCAATTCAGTCTTTCTTGGAGTCCCACAAGAAGCCTGGGAAAACTTACAATTTAAACCTTTTCTCCTTCCCTGAGAAGAAAGCAGAATTTTATTCCTTTGCCCTGCTGTTCTCCCCACATATAAGAAATAGTCTTGTACTAACAATTTAGAGAATTCACAGGATTCTCAGGCACTGCATTTACATCCTTGGAGAGAGAAACAGATTCCTGGGGCCAGAGAGATGTCATCTGTAAAACTTCTAGGACCCCTACTCACAATTAAGGCATAGAAGATCATATCCCCCATCTGGTAAATGAAGTGGAACCAACCCACAGCAAAGAAGAGAGAAGAAGACAAAGTAAATGGAAAGAAATCGAGGAACTAAAAATGTATTGCAATCCTTAGATGAATAGGTTAGTTAGTTTGTGATAGGGACTATTTCTTTTGCGAGGAAATGTTAAGGCTAAACCCAGAAATCTCTCTCGCTGGGATCAGAGTCCACAGGCAGACAGCACTCAACAGTTTATTCAAGTCCCCTCTGCCTCTGTTCAAAGGCTGCCTAAGTTGTTTGTGGCAGCCACTTTCAGATGCAAATCTAACATTGGTCACTCATGCTAGCAACCCCAGTTGCTATTCTAGTTGCTCTTCTGTCCAGGAGAGAATTGGCTGAGACACTGATACTACCCTGCAACATGCAGTGTCACTTTTCTGCTCCCACTGCCCTTAAAAATGAAAAAAAGGGGGAAAAAAAGAGTCTTGATAGTATTTCCCCCTCCAACAGGGCCAATTAGTTATGGACTTTTTTTGGCTCCATGCTATTCAAGAAAAAACCATCCTAATGAACTGCCCTAAACCTCGCCCCCAAACTTTGAAGTTCTTTAAGAAATTCACAATGCAAAAATCAGTGTCTTTCTTTCCTGGGCTGGATTTTTCTCTCTGAATCTGTGGACAAAAATATTACTGTAACATTTGTGTTTCTGGACTTCCGTCTCTCTTTTACACGGAAGATATTGCATTTGTCTTTATGAGCCAGAAGAGAAGAAAATGTTCGCCCTAAGTTGTTTTGAAATTCTCTCCCTGAGTTGGCTTGCTTCTGATCATGGGCAGATTTGCAATGTGAGACTGAGTGGTCCTCAGGGTTGTCAGCAAAATAATATCTCTCCTTTGTGGAGGGGTGACAGGCCATACAAAGGTGGCCTAGTTTATCTGCTCATGCTGGCTGCCAACTTTAAAAAAAACATTTAAATATTTTCCCACAGAAAATATGCTAATTGAAAAAAATGTACATAACAGACTGGCCAGATAAATGGGGTAGAGAGGATCACTCATAATTCCACTACTTAAAGATAATCCCTATTCACAGTTGATGGGTATATGTTGCTTTTTTTTTTTTTTCTATACATGAATTTTCTTCTCAACTAAAAAAAGGAGTTTTATATATTGATTTTTCCTAAGCAAAATATTCTCATATTCCTGATATCAGCTATTCTTCTGAAAATTCACTTATAAAGAATTAATCTTTGTTTTATCTAGTAAGTACTTAACTAACCCTTATTCAGAGGACATTTGAAAATTTTCTCCATTAGTAAAAAATTGGAGCCCAGCATGGTGGTGCATGCCTGTAATTTCAGTACTTGATAGGAGGATCACAGGTTTGAAAATAACCTCAGCAAGCCGGGCGTGGTGGCGCACGCTTGTAATCCCAGCATTCGGGAGGCTGAGACCGGAGGATCCGGGTTCGCGGCCAGCCTCAGCTACCTAGTGAGGCACTCCGCAACTTAGTGAGACTCGGTTTCAAAATAAAGAATAAAAAATAGGGCTGGGGGTATAGTTCGGAGGTAGAATGCCTCTGAGTTCAATCCCCAGTACCG